>JAVJIF010017493.1:0-97736 GCA_038442645.1 Agave tequilana
GGCCCCGTCTCATCTTGTAGAATCATCCTATACCTATATAAACCCCTGTAGAGGTCCAAAACGAAGCAGTTTTGATTTTAGGCTAGGGTTTCTATATTTTAGTGTAGTATAGGTAGGTGTTCTTCCTTTCTTTTAATTTGCATTTGTATTTCGTTTTTTAGATCTTGTAGTAGGCATGAGAGATTCAGAGAGAGATAGAGAGGGATTGATGTAATAGATGGTGACAGTCTATGTAAAGGTGTCTCCTTTCTTTTCATGTAATCTTCTAATTCTTTTACATGATGCTTTGCTAACTTTATTCTCATAGCAATCTAACTACTACCACTTACTTGATAATCCACATGAATCTAATAGCCTCTACAAGGCCTTGCTCTTGCAATAGCAATTGATGGCTCATGATGATGGATTCTAACATTCTAACATTTCTAACATCTAACCACTAACTTGCTAACTTGCAATGTCTTCTTATTTCATGCTCACCTCTAACTGCTTTGATGATTAATAGAACTTGCAACTTGTTACGGGGTATGGATGTATTGTTTGAATGTAGAAGAACAATCTTATGGGTATACTCTGTATCGTCTCTTGAAGCCAAGGATAGTGATGGCCAAGGATCCATGTGAGGCAACTATCACTAAGAGGTTAGCATGGTTTGTGGAGAAATTGGTAGTTAATAGCCATGAGTTTTATTTTATCTTGTTTTAAAAGTCGATTTCAAAACACTTCTTTTATCTTTTCATCGTGTTTTCACCATCGTCTTTGTTTTACCTTTGTATCATCTTCTTTACCCAAGCTTCATCTTCTTTTCTATTTGTTTTCCAAACCACTTCTCCTTGTTTTCACATCATCGTTTTTCATCGTCCCACCTATCACATTCTGGATTTCTTTTCTTTTTCTTCTTTTTCTAATTATTTAACAAAGAAGAAAACTGTTAACAACCGACGTGAATAAAGACTGTTAATGCTTCTATCGCCTTCCGTCCCTGTAGATTCGACCCGTTGAGCCAATGCTATAACGGAAGTATCGAGGGAACATTAGCACATATGAGCTTTACATTGATTTCATAAATACACACATTTTAAGAGTGCAAGTTCCGCCCCGATCACAATTTTTGGCGCCGTTGTCGGGGAACGGGAATGGTTTGATTTTACATTTTTTTTAAACATTTTCTTCTCTATTTTGGTGTGCAGGATAATCTTTACAGGAGCTTAACATTGCAGAACAAACATTAGCTTTGCATCTCCCTGATCTAGAAAGCAGGGACCCAGCTTCTACAGAAAAAAGCGCGCAAACGCGACTTTTGCCGCGAAAATGTGGCGATTTTGTGATAATTGTGTATCTTGTTGTGCTGGGCTGTGTTCATTGTAATAGCTAGTGGATCTATACTATTACTTCCTACTTTGATTGCCTAAACACCACAATAAACTAAAGAACTAAAATACGGTATTTGGACGCTTTTAAAACAGTTTAGACATTTGCATTTAGGCACGTGTCAATTCAATTCCAATATACTGTATTTTGTTCTATTGTTGGCATCTAGACTGAGGTGTACATATGGCATTGCATATAGCATAGGACAAACACGTGGGTGATTTATCACTTTGTGTTATATTCTTGTCTATATTGCACACTTGCACGAATTGAATTAAGGGCAAAAACCCATACAAGATAAGGTAGGGATTTCATCACCCTTCCTTATCCCAAAAAACACCTCCCCACTCACACAACCAAGCCCTAATAAAATTGATAGACGTTGGCCCCTAGGGACATCTCGGACTCATTAAGAGATTGACCGAGGGTGGAACTGTTTTGAATCTTACTCTTGTGAAATCGGTGTCTAAGGTTGGGATTAAGAGATTACGCCTCAAAGATACCGTGGTTGGCGTAATAAGGCCCGTTGCTTACGCACGGATACCTCCCACCGTATTTTGCCCCTACCTGGCCGATTAGCTTGTGGTCGGATTCAAGCAACAACCTCCCTCGGGTAATCGACCAGTTAGGAGTCGTCTAGGTCTAGGTCAACCTTAATATAGGCTTGGTTTGATTTTTTTCTTTTCTTTTTGTTTGTTGTTTGCTTTTCTTTTTTTTTTGTGATTGTTTGTGAAATGGAATTCAACAAAACATTCTTTCAATCCTAAAATGAATCCATATTTCACACCGACCCCATTTGTTTCAGATAATTCCAACCCAGTTTTTCACAATATGAACTAACCAAATATACCGGGTTGGCCTTATCCGAATCAATACAACCCATACCTCATTCTTATAATTATATTTCCAAAATAATTTCAACTCTTCACAGAGTCAATGGGAATTCACCTCCCCCGAGTTAAATTTTCAACCTCCTTGTCCACCGTGTCCACCTTATCCACAATTTTCATTCCCCGATTTCGCTTCCTATACTTCTTTTTCTGGACCTCCCATGAAGAAAAATCCGAGTTAGAAAAGAAAATAGAAGCCAATCTACAAGAGGGCGAGCAACAACTTCAGAAAATGTTGGCCTCTCCAATTTCACATTATTTTCAAGAGTCTGACTCAGTTCCACCTCCTCATAATGAACAACTATCTGCCCTGAAAATGAGTGAGGAACTCTTGTGTGAGTCCAAGCTTCAATCTCAAAACATTTTGGACTCACATTCTTCACAAAATTTCAAAACCAAGATTCTATACTCCCATTCTGGAACATCCACTTAAAGAAAAATCAAGTCTAGAAAAGAGTATAGAAGTCTTGTAGGAGTCCGCATTAAATTCAAAAATCTTCTTCTCAGTCTATGATAGATTGGAAACACAATTAAGTAAATTGGTCAACATTTATAAGAATGAAGAAACTCTCTCTTCTCCACCTTTGACCAATTCAAATATCTCTAACTCTATCAATTTGACTCATGACTCTTGTTGTTTTGAAAACAAGATTCCTACACTCCTTTTCTAGAACAACCACTTGAAGATACATCACATCTAGAAAAGAGTATAGAAGTCTTGCAAGAGTCCGCACTACAATTTCAAAAATCTTCTACCGAGTCTATCAATAGGTTGGAAATACAATCGAGCCAATTGGTTAGCATTTATAAGAATGAGGAAACTCTATCTTATCAACCTTTAACCAATTCAGCTATCTCTAACTCTATTCATCTGACCTAGGACTCTTGTTATTCTAGAAATTAAGATTCAATTTCAGCACACCCATTTGAACTTGTCCAAACTTCAAATGTTAAAGATCCCATTGACATTTTGGCAAGTTATCCTTTTCCTGAAATTGAACTTGAGCATGAATATGATCCTGAACTTCCACTTGGTAAGTCAATTTAACTTCCTGATTCAATATTGACTGAGGTGTTTTTACCCGAGTTCAGGCCTTTTTCCGAGTCAGTATTGGATCCAGTGCCAGTCCATTATAAATTGAATCACCAATCATTTATGATCATCATATGAACTTGACCAATTTCATAGTCCCATTGACAAATTGGCAAGTTCTCATTTTATGAAATTGAACTTAGACAAGAATGTGACTTCGATTCTCACATTTGTGATTCAGTTCAAATTCTTAAATTAATATTGACTCTTGTTTGTTACCTAACTTGAGCAAAATTTTAGAATCAGTTTTGGTTCTCATACTTGTCATTCTTGAACTTGAATCACCTATCTTTGGAAGTCACATTCCATCATGGGGTAATGAATGTGGAATAGGATTTCAATTTCTGATTTGGACCCACTTCCTGAACCAATTTTGATTCCTGAACCTTTACTTGACTTAAATCAAATTCCTGAGTCTATTAGTTTCTGTGCTTCCTGAGTCCAAATCAATCATTCCATTCTGGATAAGAGTTTGATAAATTTAACTCTAAAATTATTTTGAAAATTTGGAAAATAGATAGGGTAAACCTTTTAAAAATCATAATATATATATCATTCTAGTGGGTTGTATTATAGAGGTCTCTGGTGGGTTCCTCCGAATTTCATGCACATTAGATTGGGCCATATTTCGTGGACCAATCAGACCACCACCGGAACCACCACCTTGAGGTAATTTTTCCTTCCCTCTCTATTTGTTCATGCATACATACATCACGATGCATTGAGGACAATGCATGAGATAAGTATGGGGAGGGTTTACTAACATAGAGTTTTTAGATTTCTCTTTTTCATTTTTTCAGGATACTTTTAGAAATCTTCCTTTTGTATAGGATTTTTCTCTTTCTTTAAAAACTTTTGAAATAAGAGAAAGTTTGATCTATTTTTAAGAAAATTAAGATGATCTTAGAAACTAAGGAAACCTCAATTATGACATCTTAAACCTAGTCGAAATAATGGATCTTGTTTAAAATTATAGGTTAAGTATAAAAGATTGGGGAGATAATTTTATCTTGAATTTTTTACCTTAGATAGTATGCACTTCACATTTACACAATTTTGGGATGGAAACAAAAACCTAAAATGTCATAAAGCAAAAATAAGTAAAAAGAAATATATATATATATATATATATATATATATATATATATATATATAATATATATATATATATATAATATATATGATATAAATAAAAACATCACTTATTAAGTTGGATAATTATGCCTCAAGAAGCATGATTATTCACGCCTAACGTTGGTCAAAAGAAACAAATAAATCCCCTTTAGTTTTGTGGCCTTGTTTACTCGAGTCCTTAAAACCCGAGGGATGTTTCTCATCTGGTGCCTAGGACCATCTGGTTTGGGAGTCATCGGTTATAGGTTCGCTACATGTGTGAACTAGAAAGCCTAATAAAACTAAGGGAAGAAAAAAAAGAAAAAAAGAAAAAAATGGCTTAATGGTTAGAGTTGAAATCTCAGAAATCTTCACTATCACAAAGTGCATATTATCTAAGTTTTATGAAGGATAAAATATTCAATCCAATTTTAAATTCTTACTTTAATTGAAGACAAGATCTTGCATAGAGACTAAGTTTAAAGAAGAATAATTTTTGGTGGACTTATGACCTTAGATCGCTTATATTTTACAAAAAAATTTCAAAAATTTATCTCTCTTTCAAAATGTGTTTTCAAAATACTAACATTTGTTTTCTTTCTTTATGGATTTTGTGGGTGCAATCCGCTGAAAACCCTCAGGAGACAAAACTCCTCCTCTAGGGTAACCTAGAGGTTTAACGGCTTGTTGCACATGCTCAGTGCAATTGCGTCACCTGCGAAAGTGGTGTAATAACATTTGTAGTATAGTTTTTCTTTTCTTGTTTTGCTCGAAACGAGCAAAAGATAAGTGTGGGGGTGTGATTAGTCTACAATCTGCATTATTATATCACATTTTCCACCGTTTTATGAATAAAATGTCGGTCTAAACCGTGTTTTGGTCCCTCTTGCAGAAAAATCAGGAGTTTAAGGGCAAAGGAGTAATAAGAGCTTAATTAACCCCATTTTTGGGTAATTAACTCTGGATTTCTTGGAGACCAAGTAAGGGAACATCTAGAAGATGCATTGAACCTAAACCTTTGCTCATGTCAGACGAATATTCAGGCAAAAATACCAGAATTGGGATATACCAGGAAAGTCCTAGAAGCTAGAGGAATGTTCTAACCAAAACTATGGACTTTTGTCCCTGGTATTGCCGCGGATCCGCCACAATTTGGTGGAGCCACGCGTCGATTTTCGACGCGTGGCCCCGTCTCATCTTCTAGAATCGTCCTATGCCTATATAAACCCCTGTAGAGGTCCAAAACGAAGCAGTTTTTGATTTTAGGCTAGGGTTTCTATGTTTTAGTGTAGTGTAGGTAGGTGTTCTTCCTTTCTTTTATTTTGCATTTGCATTTCGTTTTTAGATCTTGTAGTAGGCCTGAGAGATTCAGAGAGAGATAGAGAGGGATTGGTGTAATAGATGGTGACAATCTATATAAAGGTGCCTCCTTCTTCTCCATTGTAATCTTCTCCATCTTCTACATGATACTTTGCTAACTTTTCTTCTCATGAAAATCTAACTACTAACCACTTACTTGATAATCTACATGAATCTAATAGTCTCTACAAGGCCTTACTCTTGCAAGAGCCATTGATGGCTCATGATGATGGATTCTAACATTCTAACATTTCTAACATCTAACCCACTAACTTGCTAATTTGCAATATCTTCTTTATTTCATGCTCACCTCTAACTAGTTTTGATGATTTAATAGTAGCTTGCAACTTATTATGTGGTATGGATGTGTTGTTTGAATGTAGAAGAACAATCTTATGGGCCATGCTCTGTATTGTCTCTTGAAGCCAAGGATTAGTGATAGCCAAGGATCCATGTGAGGCAACTATCACTAAGAGGTTAGCATGATTAGTGGAGAAATTGGTAGTGAGTAGCCATGAGTTCTATTTTATCTTGTTTTAAAAGTCGATTTCAAAACACTTCTTTTATCTTTTCATCGTGTTTTCACCATCTTCTTTGTTTAACCTTTGTTTCATCTTCTTTACCACAAGCTTCATCTTCTTTTTTTTTGTTTTCCAAACCACTTCTCCTTGTTTTCACATCATCATTTTTCATCGTCTCTCCACCTATTACATTTTGGATTTCTTTAATTTTCTTTTTTTTCATTCTTTAACAAAGAAGAAGCTGTTAACAACCGACGTGAATAAAGACTGTTAATGCTTCTATCGCCTCCGTCCCTGTGGATTCGACCCGTTGAGCCAATGCTATAACGGAAGTATCAAGAGAAATTAGCACATACGAGTTTTACATTGATTTCATAAATACACACGTTTTAAGAGTGCAAGTTCCGCCCCGATCATTTGGTTTATGCATATTCTACTTAGGCGAAATAAAAGGTATAAGTTATTTTTTTATCCCTCCCAACTCTTAGTCGAACCAATATTTCATTTTTTTTAGGCTAAAATAAAGATTTCTTAATAAGGTTCCCTTAATTCTTACAACCTTTGGTATTTTTATAAAGAGTATGAAAATTCTTTGTTTATTCTGGAGATTTTTTTTTAGTAAAAAAGAAAAGAAAAAGAAAAAGTGAAAGTGTTAGCACACTCCCACACCTATATAATGCATTGTCCTCAATGAATGTCATGTAAATGCAAATGTAATAAATAGGATGAAGAAATGATGTTACCGCCTTCGTCGACTCGGCCTGGCCAAGTGCGAATAGGCGAAAGAAATGTCAAAAAAAATATAGAAGGGGTAAGCATATAAATAATAAGTAAAGTTTTATATTTTTTTATTTTTGTTTTTTATTATATTTTTTTATTTTTTAATTATTATATATATAAATATATTTAGTTGCAGTGTGGATGGCTGTGATTAGGTGTATGATGGGGCAAAAAGAGTCAGCATACTATCAGCCGGTGATGCAGGCTCAGTGGTCAAAAAGGGCTTCAGTCTTTACCCATTCACTTTGAATTCCGTATTTTTCGAAGGATCGACAATAATCACAGCACCGTGTGGGAAAACGGTGCACACAATGAACGGTCCAGACCAACGAGTCTTCAACTTTCCCGCGAAAATATGAAGCCTAGAGTTGTACAGCAGAACCTTGTCTCCCAGGGCAAAGTTTTCTAGTTTATGATCTGATCATGAAAAAGTTTAGTCCTGCTTTTGGTTATCCGAGCATTCTCATAGGCTTCATTCTGTATCTCCTCTAATTCTGAGATTTGTAGTCTCCTTAGCTCACCGGCCTTACTCAGATCAAAATTGAGTTGCTTAATGGCCCATAAGGCACGATGTTCTAACTCTACTGGCAGATGACAGTCTTTTTCGAATATGATTCTGTAAGGAGACATCCCCAGGACTGTCTTAAAAGCAGTGTAGTAAGCCCACAATGCATCGTTGAGTTTGACCGACCAATCCTTTCGGTTTTGTCCGACAGTCTTTTCCAAAATGAGCTTGATCTGTCAATTGGTGACTTTGACCTGCCCATTTGTCTGAGAATAATACGGAGTAGATAACTTGTAATTGATGGAATATTTCCGCATCAGAGCTTCAAAAACTCTATTACAGAAATGTGATCCATTATCACTAATTATCGCTCTGGGGGGTGCCAAATCGGAAGAAGATATTTTCTTTGAGAAATTTGACAACCACTATGTTGTCATTGGTCTTAGTTGGCACAGCTTCTACCCATTTAGAGACGTAATCTACAGCAACCAAAATGAATTGGTTACCGAAAGAATTAGGGAATGGTCCCATGAAGTCGATACCCCAAACATCAAAAATTTCAACTTCCAAGATCGGGTGCAGGGGCATCATGTCTCTTCTTGAAATTTACCCAATCTTCTACATGTCTTGCAAAAGTGGAATGAGTCTTTGAACAAAGTGGTCCAGTAAAACCCACTCTGTAAAACTTTTTCTGCAGTCTTGCGGGAACTGAAGTGTCCTCCGCATGAAAGTTCATGGCAAAAGATTAGCACACTCCTCTGTTCTTTCTCTGGGATGAATCATCGAATAATCTGATCAAGACAATACTAAAAAAGATACAGCTCTTCTCAGAAGAAGTACCGTACTTGGGGAAAGAAGCGACACTGATCTTGCTTTGTCCAGTCAGCGGGTAATTATCTAGTGGCCAGGTAATTGACTATGTCTGCATACTAGGGTTCCTTGAAAATGGCCAGAATGAGCTCGTCTGAGAAATCCTCGTTGATCGGAGCTTGTATGATGGGTACGTTCGGCATTCATGATAGATGATCAACGACCACATTTTTTATACCTCGTTTATCCTGAATTTTTAGGTCAAATTCTTGAAGCAAAAGGATCCACCGAATTAGTCGGGCTTTGTTTCCTTCTTCGTCATGAGGTATTTTAGTGCCGAGTGATCCGTAAAAATCACCGTCTTCGAGCCTAACAAGAAAGGCCGGAACTTCTTTAACGCAAAGACAACGGCCAAGAATTCCTTCTCGGTCACTGTATAATTCTGTTGGGCGTCGTTCAAGGTCCTACTCGAGTAGTAAATCACGTGCTACTTATTGTCGATGCGCTGTCCTAGAACAACGCCAATAGCAAAATCAGAGGCATCACACATGATTTCAAACGATTGTGCCCAATTAGGAACAAAAATAATAAGCATAGAAATAAGTTCTTGCTTAAGCTTCCCCATGACTTGAAACATTCATCGTTAAAATCAAAGGGCACGTCCTTTGCGAGCAGGTTTGTTAAGGGACTAGCGATCTTGCTAAAATCCTTAATGAACCGTCGGTAGAACCCAGTATGCCCTAGAAAGGATTTGATTTCCTTGGTGTTTTTGGGTGGTGGAAGCTTAGCAATCATTTCTACTTTCGCCTTGTCCACTTCAATGCCTCTTCTAGAAATCTCATGGCCTAAGACAATCCCCTGTCTCACCATGAAGTGACATCTCTCCCAGTTCGGAGTTAGTTCTTTTCTTTGCATCTTTGCAGTACCAACTCAAGATGATGAAGACATTGTTTAAATGAATCTCCGTAGATGGAGAAGTCATCCATGAAAATCTCAAGAAAACGTTCTACCATGTCGGAGAACAAACTGAGCATGCACGTTGGAATGTTGCGGGAGCATTGCACAATCCAAAAGGCATGCGTCGATAAGCGAAGGTTCCGAATGGGAAGGTGAACGTGGTCTTTTTCTGATCTTCTGCAGCAATGGGGATTTGATTGTATCCCGAGTACCCATCTAGGAAGCAATAGGACTCATGTCCAGCTAAGCGTTCAAGCATTTGGTCGATGAAGGGTAGCGGGAAGTGGTCTTTACGGGTGGCTGAATTCAACTTTCTATAGTCGATACAAACACGAACCTGGTAGGTAGTCTTATTGTACCAACTCTTTTTGCTCATTTTCAACCACTGTAAAGCCAGCTTTCTTCGGGACCGCATGAACAGGGCTAACCCATTGGCTATCAAAAATGGGATAAATGATCCCATTATCTAATAGTTTCAAAATTTTCGCTCTTACTGCCTCTTGCATAAGTGGGTTAAGCCTGCGTTGTGGGTCCCTCCTGGGAGTCGCTTCATTGGTTAAATGGATTCTATGTTGAACTATGGCTGGACTTATCCCTTTGATATCCTTCATTGTCCATCCAATGGCTTCCCTATGTCTCTCCATAATAGACATTAAGTGGTCCTCTTGTTGCTCAGTTAGGTGGGATGCTATGATGACTGACAGGGTTCTCTTCCGCCTAGGTAGGCGTACTTGAGGTGTTCAGGTAAGACTTTTAGCTCCAGGGAAGGTGTTGCTTCATTGGAGGTAATATCCAGACTTTCAATTCTGTGATGAGGTATGCTGACACTCTAAATAGACAAGATTTCTAACTGGCCTGAACAATGTCTAACTTGTTGACATCTATAAAAGATAAGTGGCAGGCAAGCCGACGACCAATTGTTCACCCATTTAAGAGGGGACGAATCAGCAACTTGGACTCTACTGATCCAGTGAAGCAGACAGTAAGCCGAGATCGCTCTTAAAAGCTCGTGAGAAGGCCCAAGCAGGACCAGAGACATTAAGTGAGCTCAACACTTAGTCTTGCATAAGCCCACGAGATAAGTCTCGCATAAGAAGTCAAAGTTGCTTAGCATCGCAGGAACTCCTTCACCGCCTCGCTGCGAGCTAACTTACAACTTCGCACAGAAATGCTTAGTTAACTCCGTAGAGAGTTAGCTTCGCTTGAAGCCCCACGCAGCCGCACAGAAGGATGATTGGTAGCTTCGTCACAAGTTCTATCTAGCTCCACTGAGAGTTTTCTTCTAGCTTCGCCAGATGCTTCTCCCAGCTCCGCCATGAGCTCAACGCAACGACTTCGCTGCAGGTTTTATGGTCATCTTTGACCAATCAAATCTCCAGATGAGATCAAATCTAATTGAGATCAAATTTGACAGTTGCTTGCCATAATCTTTTGACTCTCCCAATCAGGTAAGAAGATCAGGAGAAATCTTTCTGTTATTTGGAAAGAATCAAGGGCACATCCCTCATTTAGTAGAGCGGATCAAGAGATCAGCACTACTTGCTATTCCTAGCTTCGTAAAAGCTGTTTCTAGCCTCGTGGCGAGGCTACTTTTCAGATTAAAATAGATTGACTCAATCTGTTTCCAGATTTTCAAGGGGCAATTATGCCCCTGCTCTCTCTATAAATAGCGTACCAAAGGCACACGAGAAAAAGGGGCAGGGAGGCTCAGAAAAAGAGAGGAGAGACGGCTAAGGATAGGGATCTACTCTCTTTCTTCCAAGAATTCAGAGAATTACTTCTCTAATCAGGGTGCTAATACCCTAAGATCTTCCTCTCTCTCAAGGAATTTTTGGAACTAGGCGAGAAGGAATTCCTGAGCGGAGGCAGCTCGAGAAGTAACAAGAGGGCTCTATCGATCTTCTGTTCTCCAATTCCCCGAACCAGGAGAGAAGGGAATCCCATCAGGCGGCAGTCCGATTGTCTGATCGATCGCATCGTCAAAGGGATAAAGTGAACGCGCGCTGATCAGATTCATACCGGCACACTTTCCCAGAAATCTCAGAGGAGATCTACATGTAATCTTCTTCCTGCAAAGAATTACTTGTAATTTAGCTCCTCGACCCCTTTTTTGTAAGTTTTCCCCTTTGCAAAAATTTATGGAAAACAAGATGGTGACTCTGCTGGGGATTGCATTCTCCACTGCTGAGAATCAAGTTTCACAATGTGACGATCAGACCTTCGGGTCTACTGCTGAGGCGCTGGCCATTCACTCTGGCCAAGAACCTATGTGCAAATGCAAGGAAGTCGGCATAGCCGGAACCCCTCTGGCTAATTCTTTAAAGCAAGTCTCTGTCGAGACAGATAAGGCTCTCCGCAAGCCTACTACGGTCTTCTGACGCAGCAAAGAGGGTCAGAATCTTGAGCCTGATACCTTCAAAAACCTAGTCGTTCATTTCGACCAAGGAAAATTCGAAGAACTCCTCTCTGGAGGTGGTCCAATGCTCCACGCACGAAAGCATAGAAAGGTCATAATGGCTAAGGTTTCGAACTAGAAACTGGACGCGGACTCCTCCCAATTCCTCTCAGCCTCACGTTTGACTAGCTAGGTTCCCTAGGAACCTAAGTCTCCTCTTACAAAGCAGATGTGGAGGCTAAAGCAAAAAAGCTCTATATGAAGTTTTAGGCGTAGCTACGCCACAGGTCCGCCTATCCCGCGAAGATAAAGACAAGATGCCTGCCTGCTTCATTGAGGCTATCAGCCGCGAAGCTAAAACGGCGACTATACCTTCGCCTAATTCAGGAGCAGTAACTCCTCGCGCCAACCTCGTTCTTATGAGCGAAGCTACTGATGGCGTGGCAAACACAACGCCAGTACCTCAGGGCACGCGCGGAGTTCCCAGCCGCCAGGTTAGAACTAAAGCACCCTCTGGTGCTAACCTCCTTCGCAGCAAGGTAGCGGACAAAGAACCACAGTGTGCTCCGCTCCCCAGTTCATCAAGCACTAAGCTCGCTCTTCGCAGCGGAGCTAAGGGATCGTCCCTAAGTATTCATAGCGGTGCTTATGCAGCTTCAGCGCCTAAGGGCGTTCCCAAAATTCTTAGCCGTGAAGCTAGAGCTAAAGCACTATCTAGTGCTAATCACCTCTGCGGTGATGAAAATAACAGGGCATCATCCGATGCGCAATCCAACAGAGCCACTGCGCTAAATCGCTTAAGCCGGCTATGTCTGATTTGCGAGAGTTCTTAACGAACAAATGAAAGTCAGACTTACCCCAGACTTCTCCCTCTTGTTGTCAACAAGTGGGATGTCAGTTAGTGACGGTCCGTTCAGTCTATTGTCGCCTGGGACCAATCCCCGCCACTCCTCCAAACCGACGATCAGTTTTGATCGACTATCGAAACAAGATCCTGTGAAGCATCGCAAAAGGAGCGTATCGCAAGATCTTCCCTCTACATCCGTTAATATGATCGGAAGGGGACGAGAGCCGCGTAGGGACAGATGATCGTCACATGCTGCTCCCTCCAGTTCTCTAGATCCGGATTATAGTTCGGGCTTACGCCAAGTCTTGGTGCACGAAGAAGGCATCTTTCGAAACACCAGATCTAGGGTCACAATACACTATAATTACCAACAGCCATCCTCCTCACCCACAGTAACCTCACCAGAACCAATGAGAAGATTATTCTAATGGTTTGATGAGGAAGACGAAGACAGTGAGTATGCCACTTCGGCCACAGTCAGCTCAGTACGAACAGATAGAGTATCAGTGAATAGGACTGATAACGGTAATGATGACCTCCGTCGACGGTTGGAAGCTCAAGAGCAAACCTCTAAGGCCCAGCAAGAAGCCTTGGACAACATTCAACAGATGCTTGCTCAACTCCTCACTAACTGGAATAACAATGATACGGGAGTAACCATGATGAGGAAGAACATCATAGCGATGAACAACCAAAGACTGAGAAGTCAAAGGAAAGTTCTTCTATGGACGCTGAAGTTCTTAAAGGCATCCAAGCTCAGATCGCATCCCTAACTCAGAGGGATGAACTAAAGAAAGTAGGGGTAGTCCGTCCTTACCCTTTGGAATGGGATTCAGTACATATACCATCAAAATTCAAGCCATCATTGTTACATATGTATGATGGTAAGAGCTCGCCAAACCAACACATCTACTACTTCCGGTCTCAGACCAGTAATGTTATAGACAATGATGCTATCATGGCCAGACTGTTCATTGGCACCCTGAAGGGGGTAGCATTCGACTGGTTCCGAAGCCTCTCTCCGGGCTCTATCAATTCCTGGATCGACCTGAAAACTCGATTTCATTCTTTTTTCTATGAGGACGATACCGAGGTAACCATGGATAAACTCCTCTCTACTGTGCAGAAGAAGGGTGAATCCGTCCGTGACTACATTGAATGGTTCAGAAACTTATCTCTGATGTACCCAGCAGGTATGCCATTGCCCAAGCTCTTGCAGACATGTAGGCATAACTTCTTGAACCAAGTGGAGATTCGCATGGGAGCTGTCAAAGCCCATACCTAGAAGGAACTAGTTGAACAAGCTGAGATAGCCAAAAAGTCGGCTAAGAAGTTCTAACCATCTACCCCTAAAGGCAAATGGGGTATGAATAATAAGGGGCGCGGCGACATTGCGCAGCCTTCCTAAGCTAAAGGCAAAGAGACTATGTCTGTTGAATTATCAGCGGATGTTCATTCGAAAGCCAAGAAGAACGCCTTCAATAATCAGGAAACTAAGTTTCCTCCGAAACAGTACTCCTTCAAAGACGAGCAAGTGGTCACAATATTCCATTTACTCCACAAAGGGAATAAACTGAAGCTGCCAGACGTTCGACGCCCTAATGAAATGGGACGCATGAATGATCCCAACTATTATCTCTTTCATAGGATGGTTCATCATCCTACTGATAAGTGCTTTGTCCTCAAGGACAAAATTCAAGCTTTAGTTGATGCCGGAGTTCTGACTCTGAAATCAGAGCAAAAGAAAGTCACTACAAATATGGTGACTCTCGAGTTCGGCAAAACCCCAAAGGTCACAATTCCTGACGGGACCTTTCCAATCCCTACACCATGGCTGGAAGTAAAGCATCCTTCAGCTAAAACTCAAGAGATTAAGGGTCTTGTTCCCTTGACACTAGAGACAGGGGAAATCATGCGGATACACAAGACCTTGTCCAAGACGAACAATGGATTCGAAGAATCCAAGTCAAAGGGCAAATCTTACAATGTTATCTCCATCCTGCCGGATGATGGAAATCTCACATCAGCTTCTCTCAGTGATTCTGAAGGGAAAAAGCATGCTTGCACAACGCAGGCTAATGTACCTCAGCTGACAGGTACTCGATCCAGAAAATCATACTTAAAATAGTATGAGAAAGCTACTGACGAGACACAATAGAAGACGACGTCAGTACAAATATTGCAACCGGCTCCACTTCCGACAACGAAAAAAGAGAAGCAGAAAGAAATCCGGTTTGACCATGTCCTGAAGAAGCCTTCAAGCCCAGGGCTTAACATGCCTTTTCACTTTGATGTAATGGCCCAGTTGGCTAATATCCCAGCTCGTATCACCATACACGAGCTCCTTCGTCTCTCGAAAGAGACAAGAGAAGCACTCAGAGATGCACTTGCTAACTCAGAATCATTTCTAACGTATATGCTAGAAATCCCTAAAGATGACACTCAGTCTTCTTGTCCTGAATGCCATCATGTGCAATCAAAGGTACCTTCTATTACCTTCACAGCGGAGGATATGCTTCTCAAGGATAATAAGCACGATCGACCTTTGTACTACACCGGATACATCGGTTCGACATACATTGAAAGGGTACAGGTTGATCTGGGGTCTGCACTCAGTATCATCCTCAAAAGGTTCCTCTACTTTCTTGGCATACCACTGTATCGGTTGTCTGCAACTATTACAATAATATACGGTTTTAATACGGGGAGTAGTCATCCACTTGGAAAGATTCGACTCCGTTGCCGAATAGGTAGCCTGAAGTCAGAGGGACGTGCTATGTCATTGACGCTGACACATCATACAACTTGTTATAGGGAGACCTTGGATCCACACTAATTGGATTGTCCCCTCTACTCTGCACCAGTGCTTCAAATATGTTGAAGATAATGCAACAGTACGAACTGTCTTCGCTGAGAAGCAACCATTCAAAGGAGTGGAAAATACTTTACTGATGCTCTCCTATATCAAGAGGTTGGTGAAACGTCAAAAGAATCATTGCCTGACAACGATGACAGTGGCAATGAGGCAGATTCAGAGTCTGAAGCAGACATGCCAGCCATTTTGGTCGGTGAACCGATTATAGCATGTTTTAATAATCTCCAATGTAACACTCCTTCTGAAGATGAGGGGGAATGGGTAATTAATGACAATATTTCCTTTGATTATCCAGTGAGTGTCGAATTATTTGGGTCCATTACGGATAGCTCTCTGCACATGCCCTTACATAAGCCAAGTACATCAAGTACACCCGTGGAATTCATAGAAGGATCCGTTTTAGTGGTTCCTCCATCCAAAGAGGGTCAATTACCAATAATATTCGGTAAAACCCAACTGCAAAGGTCTGCAGCCGCGGATTCAAGTTCAGACTCAGACACCCCATAATTTTTCTATTATGCGCGACCAGCACACCATATGATGAGGAAAATGGGATACAACCTGCAGCATGGAAAGGGCCTAAATTTTGAAAAAGGAAGACGTGGTTTTCTGCGCAACTTTGTGCCAAGAGGGAAACTGACAAATTATTATGATAACACACGCAGGGGGTTGGGATACGCTACACCTACACCACCAGTGACGGTTCATTCCAAAGACGATAAACCGATCCCATCACACTCTGCCTCTTCCTCCGAATGGGACTCAGATGTCAGTGTGGGAACGATGTTCGAGAATCTCACCGTTAATATGACTTCAAGCAGCCAATTAGAGCCAGCAGAAGCTATAACGAGGAACCATGGGCTCAGCAGTTTGATTTCCAGTGGGAAAAGTGATTCGAATAACGCGAACCACCTACTGAAGATAAGGTGATTCAGTTTAACTTGGGTAATCAAGATAACCCTAAACCCATCTTTATAAGTGAAAAATTATCACTTACGAAGAAAGAAGAATTGATAGTACTCGTAAGGGAGTATATAGATGTCTTTGCATGGAACTACGAAGACATGCCCGGACTTGATTCACAGGTAGCCATGCATCGTCTGAACATCAAGCCTGACGCCAAGCCAGTCAAGCAGCAACAACGCCGATTTTGCCCGAACATTATGGAGGCTATTGAAGTCGAAGTCCATAAGCTCATTGCATGCGGCTTCATACGGGAGGAACAACATCCAGATTGGGTTGCTAACATCATCCCCGTTCTCAAGAAAAATAGAAAAATTTGGATCTGTATTGACTACCGTGATCTCAACGCGGCTTGTCCTAAAGACGAATTCCCGTTACCCATCACCGATGTCATGATTGACAATACCTGCAGATTCGAAGAATGTCTTTCATGGACGGCTTTTTAGGATACAATCAAATTAAGATGTATCCAGAGGATGAAAAGCATATTTCATTCCGGATACCGTTGGGGATATACTGCTATACCGTGATGCCCTTCGGGTTAAAGAACGCGGGAGTAACTTATCAACGGGCAATGAGTATGATTTTCCGTGATCATCTCCGAAAAACGGTAGAATGTTATGTCGACGACATTGCTGTCAAAAGCCGCAATAGGAATGACCATCTTCGTGACTTGAGAACGATGTTTGACATAATGCGGACTCATCAACTGAAGATGAATCCGACAAAATCCTTCTTGGGGTTTCGAGTGGCAAGTTCCTTGGATTTATTATTACATCAAAAGGAATTCATCTTGACCCGGACAAAGTCAAAGCCATTCAGAGCATGCACCCACCTAAGAATCTCAAAGAACTTAGAGGCCTGTAAGGTAGACTGGCTTATATCAGAAGATTCATCGCAAATCTCTCAGGCTGCTGTCAACCCTTCACCCGACTCATGAAAAAGGGTGTTTCTTTTGTATGGGATCAAGCCTATCAAGAAGCTTACGAAGACATCAAAAGATATCTCGCAAAACCTCAAGTCTTAGTAGCTCCCACATTAGGGAAACTGTTCCTGCTTTATGTGAAAGCTATGGACCATTCTCTTGGTGCTCTGCTTGCTCAAAAAGATGATAATGGTAGCGAACAAGCTATTTATTATCTGAGCAGGACTCTGATAGGGGCAGATTCTCGCTATAATCCTATTGAGAAGGAATGCTTAGCTCTTGTCTTTGCTATTCAGAAGACACGACATTATTTGGTCAGCTAAACCATACATGTCATTTTCAGAGTGAATCCTTTGTGTCTCCTCATGACAAAACCAGGATCACTGAATTCTAGATTAGCTAAATGAGCCCTCCTTTTGTCTCAGTATGACATTCTCTTTATCCCTCAGAAGGCGATTAAAAGCCAGGCACTTGCAGAGTTCTTGGCTGCTCATCCGGTTCCGGAAAGCTCAAAACTTCATGAAGACATTCCAGATGAAGTCTTCGAATCTAATATAATTTCAGAGGATGAAGTTTGGCAGATGTTCTTTGATGGAGCATCACGAATAGGCCCTAAAGGCAAGATCATTGCCAGTGTGGGGGTTGTGTTTATCTCACCACAAAACCAAGTCCTTCCTAGGGCATTTTCTCTGACGGAATCATGCTCCAACAATGTGGCAGAATACAATGCTCTACTTATTGGCCTTCAGCTCGCTCATGAAATGGGGGGACACTACCTTGAAGCTTATGGTGATTCAAAACTGATTGTCAATCAGGTTAAAGGTGAGCACGAGGTCCGTCACGAAGACTTGGTACCTTATCATCACGCGGTCATCAAAATGACTAATTTATTTGATGGCTTTTACATCGGTCACGTGTCTCGATCCCAGAATACTAGGGCTGATGCTCTGGCTACATTAACAACAACGCTAGCCTTACTAGTCAACACCAAATATCACCTTACAGTGGCGACTCGACACCGTGTCTGCTCTAAATATATGTTGAGAACCAAAGAGGTCTATAATATCTCGAGA
Organism: Agave tequilana; assembly: GCA_038442645.1. Taxonomy (NCBI): domain Eukaryota; kingdom Viridiplantae; phylum Streptophyta; class Magnoliopsida; order Asparagales; family Asparagaceae; genus Agave; species Agave tequilana. The sequence goes on from JAVJIF010017493.1 coordinate 18,478, forward strand.
GATCTTGAACCGAGAGATTGGCGATTTTCGCTCATCGACTATGCTTTGCATGGTTTGCTGCCGGAAACCCTAAAGAAGCGTCATCTATCAGGCGAAGGTCTCTCCGCTTTTACTATGATCCAACTCTGAAGACACTTTACCGTCATTCATACGACGGTATCCTCCTTCATTGCCTTTATAATTTAGAGGCACAAGAAGTGCTTAAAGAAGTGCACGACAGCATATGCGGAGCTTATCAGCCAGGCCCAAAACTCAAGGACCGATTGCACAGGGTTGGATATTATTGGCTAACCATGATAGCCGATGCCATCCAATATGCACGGAGGTATAAGGCCTGCCAAATCCATGCGGACTTCATACATCAACCTCCAGAGTTGCTTCATCCAACTATTACTTCATGGCCATTTGAAGCGTGGGGAATCGATGTCGTAGGGCCGATCAGCCCCTCCTCAACGAGAGGTCACCGATTTATCTTAGCAATAACCGATTACTTTTCAAAGAGGGCAGAAGTTATACCACTGGTGGAAGTTAAAACTTCTAGCGTGATTAATTTCATTAAACATCATGTCATCCATCGATTTGGTCTCCCTAAGCGGATCATCTATGATAATGGTCCCCAATTTGCAAGCCAGGTATTCTATCGGTTCTGTGATAAATATCAAATTCAGAATATGACATCAACTGCTTATAACCCTGCCACTAATGGCTTGGCGGAAGCATTCAACAAGACAATCATTAAGCTACTCAAAAAGTTCGTTTCCTCAAATAAGCGAGATTAGAATGAGAAGCTTAGTGAATGTCTTTGGGCCTACCGAACCACAATTCGGACCCTGACAGGCAATACACCTTTTCCCTGATATACGAGTGCGAAGCAGTCATACCGTTAGAAATCCAGATGTCGTCATTACGAGTCGCTTTGATGACTAAGATGACAAAGGAGGACAATGATCAATTGCGACTCCAGAAGCTCGAAGCCCTAGATGAGAAGCGGTTACAAGCTCAGCAACACATTGAGTTATATCAAGCCTGAATCTCAAAAGCCTTCAACAAGAAGGTTAAGCAAAGAGTCTTCCAGAAAGGAGATTTGGTTTTAGCCGTCAGACGACCGATGATCATGACGCACAAAATCAAAGGCATATTTCATCCCAAATGGGAAGGACCGTTTGTAATAGAAACAGTCTATTCAAACAGGGCATATCGACTTATGACTTCAGATGGTGATTTACTCATGATGCCGATCAATGGCAGGTTCTTAAAGAAGTATTATCCTTGATAGGATCCTTCTTATGATCAAGTTAACATTACACCTCTGATCAAGACCTTCAGATCCAAGATATGCAGAAGGAGAGCTCCTCTCTTTCTCTAAACGAGATCATATGACCATAAACCAGTATCGAGTTGATCGTACACTGGTTGTATCAAAGAAGAATCAAGGTTACGATACAGTAACCAAATAATCCAACACCTCTAACAGTTAAGGATAAAGGAAAATGTGGCCTTTAAGCCCAACATGAGTCCTTGACAACTCATCATGCTGAGGGGAATAGCATGGCTAGCCTGACTCAAACGGTAGTTGGTAAAAGCATACCAAATCCATTGATAGCTGAGGATTTGTTAAAAATCCTAAGGGACCTGTTCCCATTTGATTCCGCAGTTAAGGATAGAGGAAAATGTTGGCCTTTAAGCCTAACATGAGTCCTTAACAACTCATCATGCTGAGGGGAATAGCATGGCTAGCCCGACTCAAACGGTAGTTGGTAAAGGCATACCAAATCCGTTGACGGCTAAGGATTTGCTAAAAATCCTAAGGGACCTATTCCCATTTGATTCCCTCTCCAAAATCACTTACCAATTCCCATACACGGAAAGGTAAAACCACATATAAATGTATTCATATCCCTTGTAAAATGATGAGTCTAACCTATCATGTTAACACTAAACCTCTGATAGTAAGACTATAATCTACTCCCCAACGGATAAAACCAATATCCCCAGTGAATAAACCTCGCTTGTTATTCTCTTCAACAGAACGACAAGTCCACTCAAATTACTGTTATGTTCAAGCACCTCTAACAATAAATGAATTCTTGTCAAGTTAACATCACACCTCTGGCAAGTTGCTTTACAACTCCCCACAAAGTTCTCTGATACATGATCTTCTATGGGACTCATTTCCTAACTCCCCAGCGAGTTTCTGATAATCAGTCCTCAGTAGACTTTTCTGGTTGTCACGTTAACAATATACCTCTGACAATTTCTTTCAAATAACATCCGAAGAAGATATCAAAATCCCCATGGAGTTAATAATCAAGTCTTATTTTTCCCAGTGAAATTATTTCTTTGTCATCATGTCCAGTTCGTCAACTATGAATGATAAAATTTCGAGCTTGGCGGCTTCTCAATCGGTTATGTCCTTGTTACCTCTGAACCGACAGATAGTCAAGTCTCATCTTTCAGTCCAGTAGGGACTATTTCTTTGTTATCATGTCCAGTTCGTGACCTCTGAATGACAAAATTTCGAGCTTGGTGGCTTCTCAATCAGTTATGTTCTTATTACCTCTGAACCGACAGATAGCCAAGTCTCATTTTTCAGTCTAGTAGGGACTATTTCTTTGTTATCATGTCCAGTTCGTCACCGCTGAATGACAAAATTTCGAACTTGGTGGCTTCTCAATCGGTTATGTCCTTATTACCTCTGAAACGACAGATAGCCAAGTCTCATCTTTCAGTCCAGTAGGCACTATTTCTTTGTCATCATGTCCAGTTCGTCACCTCTGAATGACAAAATTTCGAGCTTGGCTCAATCGGTTATGTCCTTGTTACCTCTGAACGACAGATAGCCAAGTCTCATCTTTCAGTCCGGTAGGGACTATTTCTTTGTCATCATGTCCAGTTCGTCACCTCTGAATGACAAAACTTCGAGCTTGGTGGCTTCTCAATCGGTTATGTCTTTATTACCTCTGAACCTACAGATAGCCACGTCTCATCTTTCAGTCTGATAGGGACTATTTCTTTGTCATCATGTCCAATTCGTCACCTCTGAATGACAAAATTTCGAGCTTGGCAGCTTCTCAATCGATTATGTCCTTGTTATCTCTGAATCGACAGATAGCCAAGTCTCATCTTTCAGTCCGATAGGGACTATTTCTTTATCATCATGTCCAGTTCGTCACCTCTGAATGACAAAATTTCGAGCTTGGCGGCTTCTCAATCGGTTATGTCCTTGTTACCTCTGAACCGACTGATAACTAAGTCTCATCTTTCAGTCTGGTAGGGACTATTTCTTTGTCATCATGTCCAGTTCGTCACCTCTGAATGACAAAATTTTGAACTTGGTGGCTTCTCAATCGGTTATGTCCTTGTTACCTCTGAACCGACAGATAGCCAAGTCTCATCTTTCAGTCCGGTATGGACTATTTCTTTGTCATCATGTCCAGTTCGTCACCTCTGAATGACCAAACTTCAAGCTTGGTGGCTACCCAATCGGTTATGTCCATGTTATCTCTGAACTGACAGATAGCCAAGTCTCACCTTTCAGTCCAGTAGGGACTATTTCTTCGTCATCATGTCCAGTTCGTCATCTCTGAATAATAAAATTTCGAGCTTGGTGGCTTCTCAATTGGTTATGTCCGTGTCACCTCTGAACCGACAGATAGCCAAGTCTCTCTTTTTGCTTACTGTTATGTCCAGTTCGTCACCTCTGAACAGTAAACACCTCGAGTTTGGTAAACCCTAAACGGTTATGTCCAGTTTGTCACCTCTGAACGGATGGATATCCAATCTCATCTTTCAGTCCAGTAGGGACTATTTCTTTAATGTATAACTAATCCTATCAGTTTATCACTGCTGATTAGATTAGTTATACCTTTTCTTTTGAGGATTGCAATACAACTTGAAAGTAAGAACTGAAAATTTAGAAGATAAAACAAGTTGGAAATGCAACAGGGGAGCCAAATAAAATTACTTTTTATTTTATTCCAAAAGAGGGATACATGGATATAGGGATTACAAGCTACGAGGGTGCCTCGTAGGATTTGATCCGTTCTTCAAGAGTGACCAACCTATTCTTCCTCTCCTCAGCAGCCCTGATAAGTGCTTGCGACCTCAACTCGGCCTCATTAAAGCTCGCTGTTGATTGAAGCTAAACCTGCACATAAAAATAAAGAATTTTAGATTTAGAATGAAGATGTGCAAGTGCTCAATTCTTACCGCTATAGCAAGTGGCTATGCGGATCGTGATCCACAAGGAGGGTTGCGATGGAAGCGTTCAAAGTCTTTATTGAAATCTTTATGAAAACAAAAGTGAAAGTTCTTCTTTGTTTTAAGTTAAGATAATAAGAAAAGAAAGTTATGTTAAAGAAAGAAAACGATAGATGGAGAAGGTGGAGAAAATCAGAAAACGATGAAAGCGATTATGTACAAATGAGTTGGGAAAGAAAGATTTAGAAGAGGTAGTGTTGGTGATTTAATTTACAGAAATAAAAGGAAAGAAATAAAAGTAAATACTTACCTTCTTTTCAGCAAAAGCTTACCTTGAATCTTCAGCTACGATGTTACCTTGAATTGGAGGCAACCAGCGCATTGCCCATAAGAGTTGAGTGTTGGTCTCTTCCACATTACATCATCAAGACAATGCAAGTATGAAATGATACAGAGAGACTCAATTCCATCGTCATGAGCTATCGGTGGCACTCGCAAAAGCAAGGCTCTTTCGATGCTTTTAGACTGACTTGGAAGACAATTGTACCCAAAAGAAAAGTGAAGTAGAAAAGAAGAAGAAGAAGAAGAAAACTAAAACAAAGTACATACAAAAAGAGAATACCGATTCGATTTCATAACGATAAAAGAAAAGAGAGAAACTTTACACCGGTGTCACGCTCAGCACAAGCTTCATTCTTGTTCTTCTATGAAAGTCTGATCTCCTCTGAATTACATAAATGAAAACTAAAATTACATGAAAGAGAAAAACAAAAACCTATACTAAGAAATGGAAAACTAGGCTAAATCCTATCTCTGCATGGTTGTCCCCTTTTCAGTGAACATACTGGCTTTTTATAGGCAAAACCCTAACCATCAGGATCCCGGGGAGATCGGGGGAGCAAACGCTCCCCCTAACTCCCCAACCAAGCCGCGAAAACGCTGCTTTTGCCGCGTTTCCGCGGCTAGGGTGTGGCCAGGTGGCCACACCCTGTTGGTGGGTCTCCTCAGTTTGGCCTTCGGACTTTATCTGTAGTTGGAGTTTCAGTTTGGGTCCAGGATTCTGACGAAATGGCCTTCGATTCTTTGCTTTAACCGATCGATTCTGAGAGGATTCTTCTTAACCGATTTTCAACCTCTTGATTTTGTCCTGATTTACTGAGCTCGAATTAATTCTGATTTAACTTAGAATTTTGGTGGGCTTTTGGGCTCATTTCTCTTCATCTCCTTAAGGAATGGGCCTGCAAATAAATTAAGCATTTAATTAGAACAATGCAGATTTTATTCTATAATAAGTATGGAAATATGATACTAAATATGCAACATTAGCGACCAATCACACCCCCATACCTATCTTTTGCTCGTCCTCGAGCAAAACAACTAAACTATACTAAGGATTATTGGACCACTTTCGCAGGTCACACGATTGCACTGAGCATGTGCAACAAGCCGTTAAACCTCTAGGTTTCCCCTAGAGGACGAGTTTTGTCTCGTGAGGGTTTTCAGCGGATTACACCCACAAAATCCATAAAGAAAGAGAAATAAAGAGTTAGTATTTTCGAAAAGCATTTTGAAAGAGAAAAATATTTGAAATATAATTGTAAGATTTGAGCAATCTATAAGTTATAGGAAAACCGAATTTTTCATTCCTACACTTAGTCTCTATTCAAAACTTTGTTATCAATCAAAGTAAGGAGTCAAATTGTACTTCTCATCTGGTCTATTACTTTACCCTAAGTCATATGCACCTTGTGACTGTGAAAATTTTGACTCAGGGTTCATTAACTCTAACTCTTATGCCTTATTTATTTATACATATATACTTTTTTTTTCTTTTTGGTGGTATTATTCCTTAGTTCTATTAGGCTTTCTAATCTGCCCATATAACGAGCCTTTAATCGATGACTCCCAAACCAAACGGTCTTAGGGCACGGGTGAGAAAACACCCCAAGGACTTAAGGACTCGAGCAAATAAGGCCACAAAACTAAGGATTTTATTATATGGACCCCTTTTAGGCGTTAATACTTATGCTTTATTAGGCACAAATACCCAGCTTAATCAGAGGATATATATTTTTTCTCAAACTTATCTAATCATCTTTCGCATAAATACTAAGGCTTGCTTAGGCCAAAGTACCTAGCTAATCAATAATTAGATTTGTTTATATTTTTTTCTTTTTTTCTTTTTTTTATATATATATAAGGCATAAGAATCTTTATTTTTGAACCCTAAGTGTGTAAGTGTATGAAGTGTGCATATTTCATCAAGGTAAAGATCAAGACTAAATTACTTTGACAAATTTTCTTCCTAACCCTAAAAATTAAACAAATAATCTTATTTTGACCAAGTATAAGAAATCCTAATTTTGATTTTCCTATTCCTTAAAATTAACTTAATTTCTTACAAAAAATATGTCAAAATATTGTTTCTATTTTCAAAAAGTTTTTAAAATTTTTTTTTAATAATAAAAAGAAAAAAAAACTAAGTTATGTTAGACCCTCCCCCACACCTATCTCATGCATTGTCCTCAATGTATGAATTAATGCATAGATGCATGAAAAAGAAGAAAGGGAAGGAAAATGTTACCTTAAGGTGGTAGTTCCGGTGGTGGTCTAGTTGGTCCACGAAATGTGGCCCAATCAACTTTTCGTGGGGTTCGGAGGAACCCACCAGAAATTTCGCTAATATAACCCATTAAAATGATGTATCCATGAAGGATTTTATTAAATACTTGACCCCATCTAATTTCCAAATTCCATAACTGATTTCAGAGTCAACTTTGTCAACCACCTTGTCCCAAAATGGAGTATGAAATGATAGAATGATTAACTTGGACTCAGGAAGTATGGGAACTAATACCGACTCGGGAAGGTGACTTAAGTCAAGTAAAGGTTCAGGAGTCGAGATTGGTTCAAGAAGTGTGTCCAAGTCAAGAAGTTGAAACTCAAGTCCACATTTATTTTTCAACAATGGAATGTGACCTAATATTGGTGATTCAAGTTCAGGAATGATAAGTGTGGGAATCAAAACTGACTCTAAAATATTACCTAAGTCAGGCAACAAAACAGGAGTCAAATTGATTCGGGAATTTGAACTTGATCACAGATTTGAGAATCTAGGTCACATTTCTCATTGAGTTCAATTTCATAGAAATGAGAACTTGCCAATTTATCAATGGGATTTTCAAAATTATAAAATTGGTCAAGTTCAACATGATGATCATCAAAGATAGGCGATTCAATTTCATTATGAATTGGCACAGGATTCAATGTTGACTCGGAAAAAGAATGAAATCAGGTGAAGACACCGGAGTCATAATTGAATCAGGAAGTAGAATTGAATCACTAAGTTGGCGTTCAGGATCATATTCATTCTCAAGTTCTATTTCAGGAAAGGAATAACTTGCCAAACTGTCAATATCTTTTTCAAAATTTGGAGTTTGGGCAAGTTCAAATGGTTATTCTGAAATAGAATCTTGATTTCCAAAACAACATGACTCTTCGGCTCTAACTGAATGGTTAGTGACATCAGAACTGGTCAAACGATGGGAACGTAAAGATTGGACCATCATATCTATGTCACGATTACGAGCATTTTGAGCCTGAGTTATGGCTTCAAGCATCTTTTCATAGTTGATAGGCTCATTGTTTTGATGAAAAGATGAAGTATTGTCTTGGAATTGGTGGTGAAATTGTGAGTCCATCAGATTTTGGATTTGTGTTTGGACTCACGCATACTCATTTCCAAATTGATAGTTTTTTATTTTGGACTGGTAGAACTGAGTATGAATCTTGGAAATATTGTGGACAAGGTGGAGAAGGAGGGCAAGTTGGTTGAAAATTGGGCTCGGGGGAGGTGAATCCCCACTGACTCTGTGAAGAGTTGAAATCATTATGAAAATTATAGTCATTAGATTGGGGGCATGGGTTATATTGATTCGGATAAGACCAATCCAGCACACTAGGTTGGTTAAAGTCATGATATGCCGGGTTGATAATATCCGAAAATAAACTCGGTGTGTAATATGGATTATTATGAAAGTTGAAAAAATTATTATTATAAGCCATATCACACAACAGAATACAAAAAAGAAAGAAAAAACAAACAAATAAGCAAACAAATAAAAAGAGAAAATTCTAACTAAGTTAGGGTAGACCTATGACCTAGACGACTCCTAACTGATTAGACTGTCCACGGGAAGTCTAATGCAGACTTTGACCACAAGCTAATCAGCCAGGTCAGGGCAAGGTTGGTGGGAGGTTTTCCATCAAAGACGTTCCTTAATTAAATAATCACCAACCTTCGGGCTTTCGGCCCTTAATCTCTTTCTAGACACTGATTTGGCAGGAGTCAAATTCCAACACCTTTCCCCCTTAGGATAATCTCCTAATTGAGTTTGAGATGTCCCTAGGGCCAACGTCTACTCATTTTTAGTTAGGCTTGGGTTAGTGAGTGCTTGGAATCTGATTTTTGGGCTAAGGAAGGGTGATTAAATCCCCACCTTATCTTGTTAATGGGTGGTGCCCTTAAAATCAGTTTGTGCAAGGGTACAAGATATGTAAATAAGATTCACTCAAAGCTATGTAAATCAACCAAGAGATGAGTCTTATTCTACATGCAATGCGAACGTACCTTGCTCCAGCACTCTTCAACAGTAAAAATAAATGAATTGAAAAGACACGTGCCTAAAGATGCAAACGTCTAATCAATTTTTTATCTTTATCAACAAGTATTTTACTGTTGGTTTATTAGCAGGCTAATGTGATGGCATATAAGAATTAAGATTTGCAGTAGCTATGTTTATGCAAAGAAAGCAACCCTGCACAAAACCTGTTTAGTAGTCAACTCCTTTTTGCCGCGGTTCCGCGGCTTTGGCCGAGAAAACGCGGCAAATCAGAGGGCACTTGGTCTCTGCTTTCTAGAGCAGAGGCCCAAGACCACTTATATGTTACTGCAATCTTATTTTCCTACTTTGCTTGCCCTATAACCTGCAACAGAGAAGAAAATTCGTTTTAGTTCTAAAAAAATTTCAATAAAAATTCAGATTTCAATAAAAACGTTACCTTCCCCGGCAACGGCGCCAAAATTTGATTGAAGCTAGACCTGCACATAAAAATAAAGAATTTTAGATTTAGAATGAAGATGTGCAAGTGCTCAATTCTTACCGCTATAGCAAGTGGCTATGCGGGTCGTGATCCACAAGGAGGGTTTGCGATGGAAGCGTTCAAAGTCTTTATTGAAATCTTTATGAAAACAAAAGCGAAAGTTCTTCTTTGTTTTAAGTTAAGATAATAAGAAAAGAAAGTTATGTTAAAGAAAGAAAACGATAGATGGAGAAGGTGGAGAAAATCAGAAAACGATGAAAGCGATTACGTACAAATGAGTTGGGAAAGAAAGATTTAGAAGAGGTAGTGTTGGTGATTTAATTTACAGAAATAAAAGGAAAGAAATAAAAGTAAATACTTACCTTCTTTTCAGCAAAAGCTTACCTTGAATCTTCAGCTACGATGTTATCTTGAATTGGAGGCAATCAGCGCATAGCCCATAAGAGTTGAGTGTTGGTCTCTTCCACATTACATCATCAAGACAACGCAAGTATGAAATGATATAGAGAGAGACTCAATTCCATCGTCATGAGCTATCGGTGGCACTCGCAAAAGCAAGGCTCTTTCGATGCTTTTAGACTCAGTTGGAAGACAATTGTACCAAAAAGAAAAGTGAAGTAGAAAAGAAGAAGAAGAAGAAAACTAAAACAAAGTACATACAAAAAGAGAATACCGATTCGATTTCATAACGATAAAAGAAAAGAGAGAAACTTTACACCATTGTCACGCTCAGCACAAGCTTCATTCTTGTTCTTCTATGAAAGTCTGATCTACTCTGAATTACAAAAATGAAAACTAAAATTACATGAAAGAGAAAAACAAAAACCTATACTAAGAAATGGAAAACTAGGCTAAATCCTATCTCTGCATGGTTGTCCCTTTTCAGCGAACATATTGGCTTTTTATAGGCAAAACCCTAACCACCAGGATCCCGGGGAGATCGGGGGAGCAAACGCTCCCCCTAACTCCCCAACCAAGCCGCAGAAACGCGGCTTTTGTCGCGTTTCCGCGGCCAGGGTGTGGCCGGGTGGCCACACCCTGTTGGTGGGTCTCCCCGGTTTGGCCTTCGGACTTTATCTGTAGTTGGAGTTTCAGTTTGGGTCCAGGATTCTGGCAAAATGGCCTTCGATTCTTTACTTTAACCGATCGATTTTGAGAGGATTCTTCTCAACCGATTTTCAACCTCTTGATTTTGCCCTGATTTACTGAGCTCGAATTAATTCTGATTTAACTCAGAATTTTGGTGGGCTTTTGGGCTCATTTCTCTTCATCTCCTTAAGGAATGGGCCTGCAAATAAATTAAGCATTAATTAGAACAATGCAAATTTTATTCTATAATAAGTATGGAAATATGATACTAAATATGCAACATTAGCGACCAATCAGCTGTCTGGGCAAAGCGAACCTCAATTTCAGCCAAAGTTTCTCTCTGTGCTAGCTCCTGTTGTAGGACTTCGTCATTCTGAGCCCTAAGCTGCTCTAACCGAGCAATCTCCTCAAGGTGTACCGATTCAGCCTTGGATAAAAGAAGATTGGCTTTCTTGATCATTTCCTTAGCCTTTTCAATCTTATCCTCATCGTCGAGAAAAGCACTGTTAGAAGCATCTATGACATCTCCAAGCTCTACTTTCCTTGTCTCCAAGTATTTCAAGTCAGAAGAAATTTCCTTAGCTGCTTCTTGAGTGGCAAGATGTGCTTCATACATTTCAGCAGCGAGGTGTGCAAGCTAGTCATTAACTGAGGACTCCAGATCTGAATGGCTGAGACGGCGCCATTCGTCCACATCTCTCTCAAGCTTATCCACCAGAAGCTCCAATGTGGCAGCCTGGTCATCCCCTCCAAAGCCTCGAATGTTGTCAATACTTCGAGAGAGGACCACCTTCAAAGCGGAAAACGAGGTAGTTGAGCCCTTCAAGACCAAAGCAATGGATCACTTCAAGCCCTTATAAAAACTATCGACTAGCTCAGCCACAAATTCATTCTCGGCTTCAACTACTCCCGGGGAACGAGTGGCCCTGAAGGTAAAGCTTCCACCAGTTCCACTGACATAATCATAGAGGGAATGGTAAGAGTACTGACTGGAGAAATATGTGGGATCGTTGATGATCTCGGAGGAGTCCTCATTGAGACCAGTATGCTAGCCACAATCGACGTAAGACTGGTAACTACTTCCGGGAGAGCCGGCTCAACAACTAGTGTTGGAGAAGTAGGACTGGCAATCACCTTAGCTTCGTAATTGGCAGGATAGGTAGCGCTGGCGAAACCACTGGCAGTTAACTTACTGACATAGTTGGAAGTGAGATAGGTTTCGTAACCACTATCCCCTCGGTCTCTTTAAGGCCACTTGCCGGTTCAGGTTGATAGGAGGGCAGGCCGTGATACAAGGCATCCAACTCAACAGCATCCGCCGCGGTCGAAGTACTTGCTTCACCCCTGATTCCCTTAGGAAGATTGGCTGGCTCCCTTGAAGTTGATGCACCCAAAGGTGGAACACCTGTAGCAAGACTCTGTTTAAGCAAGGTATAATGAATATCTGGAGAGAATTATTCACAAAAGGTCAAAACATTACCAAAAGATGATATCGCCTCAATCGCCTTAGCCGCAGCTTCTCTCCGAACTTCCTCGACGGCAGCATCAGTCCCCTCAGACTCTATAGGAAAATATTTGGCAGAGTCAACAAGGACGGTCGGTCCACCTTCACTCACCGAACCCTCTGTGGTCCATCCTAAAGAGCTAGAGGCCACGGGACTTCCTTTTGAGGTCCCAACACTTAAAGGACTGACGTCGGCCGCATCACCTCCAGAGTCTTCTGACGTAATGAAGTAGCTAGCCTCGTCACCTTCTTTATAAGTGAACAGGGGATCATAGTAATCTCCCTGTTCTCCTACAGCCTCGGCTCTCGGGTCTCTTGCCGTCTCAGTTCCTGAATCATAGAATAAACAATGAGCAGTATGAAATATATAAGTATATGCTGCAAGAACAGGGCTGGTCTTACTCAGGTCAGGAACAGCTTTATCAACGGTCTGCCTCAGAGCCGATAGCTTAATGACTAATGGAGCAGGAGGAGGAGGCGCCGCAGTTGACTCACCCTCTGCAATAATGGTGGGAGTGTAGCGACGAGGCCTCTTCACTACCCTCTTCCTACGAGATCCACCTTCCCGCATTCGCTTGAAGTAGACGTTAGGATCTTCTTCCTCCACTTCTTCTACATCAACATGTTCCATGGGGGCCGTGCCTACCCCACCAGGAGCATCAGGTGGAATCTCAGCACCTGCGTTTCTCTCAAAATGGGGACTCTCTGCATCCGAAGCCTCACTATCAGCAGTGGCGACAAATTCCCTGAGGCCTGGCATGCGAACCCTCATGCCCTCGCCTCTCTCAGTGACTTTTCGCTTCAGCCGCCGAGAGGTAACTTCATGCCAAAAGAGTTAATAGAAAACTCGGTTGGTGTGGAGTTCGAAGTCCTGTACCACTGACAGAACCCCAAAGTTATCTGAAGATTCGGAGTCTTCAGCGGCATGCACAGCCGCGCCTCAGTACAGCCAGCGATGTAGAACTGCCAGGCACGAGCACCATCAATGAGGCTCCCCATAAAGGCCAGATTGGGGTTCGGGTTAACTACGTACAGTTGGTCATACCCGAACTGACGAGCAAACTGACTTGGGACATAGGGTTCCAAGTAGCAGGTATCCCCACTCCTGTACACCAGATGGGATGGTCGGATGCTAACCAGCCACTCAAAAACTCCCCGGCTCAGTGACGTCTGCCCATCTCCTACATCCTTAAATTCTTCGCCATAGCCTGCACCACGGATGTAAGGAAAGTAGCAGAAAAGACTGTAAACATCATACCGGCTCAGCAGCTTGTGAACCGTGACCATATAAGTCATTAACCATGAACACCCCTCGAATCGACGGAGAAGCGCCATCCGGACGCCTTCTGGAGGCTCCTCACCGGCTTTGATAATGGAAGGGCAGTGAAGGGCGAACCATGACGTCAAATAAGTGTATGGCAAACCGATCCTGGGTTTGGTCCATCGCAAGGCAGGATAGTGCCTTTTCCCCTCTTTGTTACTGGTGGCCTATAGAAAGCCTCCGTCAATGCACGAAGGCCCCACTGACAACACACCATTGCCAAGAGAAGTCCAAGAGAACGACCGTGAACTAAATGAACGGCCGGCAATAAGACAGTCAGAAGGATGACGTTGCTGGAGGGAGAGGGCACCACACATCTCTTCAGCTAGACCGATAAAAAACTGGCCAAAAGTGCCTTCCGAGACAGCGGTCGACGAGTCTGATGATGAAAACTCCGGAGAATATCACCTTTCTTATAAGGTCCATCATCCTTTTCCAAAATCATATCCCCTTGGGAGTATTCTTGCATCCTTCGGAAAATGTCCTCATCTGCAAGCACGTAGTGAGCTGCCTCAGGAGCATCTTCTAGGTTGGGGAACAAATAATTCCCCCAGCTCTTCGAGCTGCATGAAGCTCCCTTATGGCTCCCATGCATACTCGAGCAAATATAAAGATGGCACATCAACTCCCGGTAAGTTTCGAACAAGGCGGGCTCCTGCTTCTCTAGAGTGCCAATTCCGTCTCGCACGGGAAATATTCTTCATATGGGAGAGCTTCCAAGGGTAGAGTAGAGACTTTCCACATCTCGTGCAAAGTCATGCCCAATTCACCTACAGGGGTGAAGAAAGTCCCTGTAGCTGGGCAATAAAACTCAAAGATGGCGTAGAAATTCGCTACGCTCATCTAGATTCCGTAACAGGTTGCCTTGACAGCCTCGTAGAGTCCCAATCTCTCCAGGTCCTCTTCAAAATGGGCCAAGACATATAAGGTCAAGTCCCTCCAACATGCCTTGGGAGGGTGAATCCACCCAGGGGTCCTGAAATCAGTGGCTGGATAATTACCACGAGCTTTGAAGAACTGATTTCCAAAAGTCTGAGCTACCGGAGGATTTTCCCTACTGGAATGTCCGGGAGAACGTTCTCAGGGTGGAGACCCAATATACAACGAGGAGGACCCGCCCTTGTATAACCAAGAGGCGAAGCTATCAACTTTCTCACGTGAACGGAGTCTGTAGTCCGAGTCACTTGCCACTGCATCTTCCGAGCCTTCATCACGCATTAGAAGAAAGACAGCGGAAAGTGATGCTTGCTAGATGGGAGATAATACTTCTCGCCATCTAGGTTGAAAATTCACTGTCCTTCTCCGACTAGCAGCTGATGATCGGTATCTGGCGCTGCGTCCCCGAACATAAAGCCGGGCTTCCGGTAGACTTTCCTGTCACAATCCCCGAGGGGAGCGGTAGTTAAGATACTCCTCATGGTAAGCTGATATCCGACGTAAATGAGAGCATCCCGACCGGGAGCACTTCGCTCACTGAATAATGAAGCCTGCCCTTGGAACTGCAGGCTAACATTGTCGTCCAGCCCCCTGGCTGTTCCAAAGAGACTGTTCAGAGGACCCAGAGTATAGTGCACTATAAAACCAAGAAGAAATAATATTAGTTCATTTGCTAAAGAAAGCTAAAGCAAGAATATAATTTTTGCTGAGGCATAGCTCCGCTCTCCGAGCGAAGCTAGCCTAACATTAGCTTCGCCCCGAAGCTCAGCTTCACAGCCGCCGCTTAGCTCCACACTCTGCATGAGGGCAAAATGCAGAAAATATCCAAGTGTTAGCTTCGCTCTGAAAGCTTCGCCTGGCAGCCTATCGCTGAACAGAATGCGAAGAAACCCTCAAGGGCTAACTTCGCCAGAAGGTTACTGTTGCCTAAAATCATTTTAAGGGATTTAAAGTCCTTTTCCAGCTACGCTTCTAAGGCTAGCTTCGCATCATGCTATTTGACAGGATGTGAACCGCCTAAGGGTTAGCTTCGCACAGAAGCTTGGAGAAGAAACCATTCGGTTACTAAATTTCTAGTTGAGAAATTAAGGAGAATTAAATCCCCTAAGAAGTCAGCAAAGAAAATTAAGAGAGTTGAACTCCCTGAGATCACTAGATCACAATGAATCATTCTAGATTCATCATGAGATAGCCAAAAATTGGCTTCCAAAAGAGATGAAAATCTCTGAGTAAAAGGAAAAAATCCCTACCCGCAATAGAGCGCTCAATGACCGGAGGAGGAGGCACCTCTGTCGCAGAGGTCGCTGCCTCTTTGCCTGCTCGTCTTTTGGGGGCCATGGAAGAACTGGAAAGTTCTTAAAATATCAAATGAAGAAGGAGGAAAAAGAGATTTGTTTCTCTGAAAATTCAAAGAGAAGTAATTCTTTTTCTTTCAGCCCAATCAGGCTTTTATAGGCTTAAGATTGCCTAAACTTTGCCTCCTTGAAAGGAGCGTAGGCGGTCGCTTCAAATTAATTTGAAACGGCGCCTAAAGCACCTTCCCGAGAAGCGTTACTTCAGCCCCGCTAAGGGCTAACTCCGCCGTGAGTTCAGCGTTGACTTCGCGTGATGCTTGAGTAACTTCGCTGAGAACGTGCCTTAGCTCCGCTAAAAGCACATCTCTAGCTTCGCGAAAATTCCGTGTTAGCTTCGCTGGAGACTTGTTCCTAACTTAGTGGGAGTCTGTCTCCAACTTTGTTGGAAGTTTAGCTCCGCTAAGAGCTTCTATTTCCTCCTAAGGAAAAGACTTACCTAAAGCTAATCCACTCCAGGTGTTCTCGAATCAAAAAGGAGGGAAATAAAGTAGATAAGCAGAAAATAACTTTTTATTGATTCAAGAGGGAAGATACATTGACACTACATCAAGGTGGTCTTTTATACAACCGAATTATTGCTCCAAAGGCATACAAGTTGTCCTATCTACTTCCAAGGTGATAAGCCAAACCACTGGACACGAAAGGCCTTCCTCCTGCACAAGGCCGTAATCCTTCGCTTAATGGCAGATTTTGCCATCAAGAAGCTGGATCTTCTTTGATGAAAATTGGCAAAGGACTGTTTGCCACCAGAAAGCCGGATCTTCTTTGATTAAAATTGGCAAAGGAAGGATCCGAGACCTTACTGGTGACGTCCGCTTCCCGAAGTGGATCATCTCGGATAAGCGACTACCAACCCCTTCTCGAAGTGGATCATCTCGGATAAGCAACTGTCAACCTCTTCCCTGAACACGCATCAGCTGCTCCAGTATGTTCCTCCTGATTAGGATTAAAGTTTCAACTTGAAGATCAAGAGGCAAGTTTTTGGTCTCTTCATCAAGACAAAAGATTGGCGGGCACAGTTCACTGCAATGCAAACTGGAAACAGGTTAGCATTAAATCAAAAGAAAACTGCAACGATGAAATAATAAGTCAAATTCTTTGGGCGAAGCAATTCATATCTGATCCAGTGGTGCTTCAGTTAAGCAGAGGATAGCCTCACTTGTACAGTGATGATGGACTAGCTCAGCATAAGCTAAGTCTTAGCTCCACTTAAGGCAGTTAGGCTGAAGAAGCCTCAGAAAGGACAAGTCCTAGCCTCGCCTATATGGCAAAGCCAGACTGGTCCAGAGGGAAGCAGTCTTGGCCCCACCTATATGGCAAGACTGACTCAACCTTGAAGAGACCAAGTCCTAAGCCTTGCCTGCATGGCAATTTAACAGGCAGATTCAATAGATCAAGACAGGAACTCTGCATGAAAAAGTCTTTTCCTGATCAAGCGAGAATGATAGCTTCGCCGAGAAGCTGGAAAATAGCATTGAAACCTTCTCTGCGAGTCAGTCAAATACAGAATGAAGAACAAGAGAAATCAATCCCTTAAGAAAGATTAAAGGAGATAAACTCCCTAAAGTCACTAGTCCATTGGTAAAGTCTCGGATGACCGAGAGTCACCAGCTCTTGGCCGTTAGTGACTAGGGTGGCGCCCCCAATATTCCAAAGATTTGAGTCGCCTTTCCTGGGCAACGAGGGGATGTCATGAACAGACTGTTTCTCTAAAAAGGACTTCAAGTGTCCTATTTATAGGCCTCATGGCCTGACCACGCCGCTGCCGCTTCAAGCCTAGAAGCGCGGGCGAAGTTAAAGCATTTAAATGCTTAGCCTCGTGAAAGGAACAATCTCCCTAGTTAAAAGCGAGAGATGTTATTCCAACCTCAGAAAAGGGATAATCCCTCTCGTAACTAGCCAAAAGCAGTTAGCCTTGGGAAAGGAACGACGTTCCAAACACCGAGTTAATGCGAAGTTACCCAGACGCGAAGCCACCCAAACTCGTAGCTACCCAGAATCGCGAATCTACACGATTTCTCGGCGAACTTATTCCAATCCGGAGGTAGGATTGAAAGCGAAGCTGAACTCAACCACTATGGCGACATTCGCATTTCACATATCATCAATCAAAGCAGTTCAAAGTATTTCGGAGTCTGAACATTCCGTTGCAAACTTACGAAAATTTTGAAAGGGTCTTGTTGAAACTCTAAAAAAGATAAAATTCCTAACTGGCCTGAACAATGTCTAACTTGTTGACATCTACAAAAGACAAGTGGCAGATAAGCCGACGATCAGTTCTAAACCCTTTAAGAGGAGACGAATCAGCAACTTGGACTCTACTGATCCAGTAAAGCAGACAGTAAGCCGAGATCGCTCTTAAAGCTCGTGAGAAGGCCCAAGCAGGACCAGAGACATTAAGTAAGCTCAACACTTAGTCTCACATAAGCCCACAAGATAAGTCTCGCATAAGAAGCCAAAGTTGCTTAGCATCGCAGGAAACTCCTTCACAGCCTCGCTGCGAGCTAACTTACAACTTCGCACAGAAATGCTCAGTTAACTCCACAGAGAGTTAGCTTCGCTTAAAGCCTCACGCAGCCGCGAATAGGATGATTGGTAGCTTCGCCACAAGTTCTATCTAGCTCTGCTGAGAGTTTTCTTCTAGCTTCGCCAGATGCTTCTCCCAGCTCCGCCATGAGCTCAACGCAACGACTTCGTTGCAGCGCTTTTATGGTCATCTTTGACCAATCAAATCTCCAGATGAGATCAAATCTAATTGAGATCAAATTTGGCAATTGCTTGCCATAATCTTTTGACTCTTTCAACAGGTAAGAAGATCAGGAGAAATCTTTCAGTTATTTGGAAAGAATCAAGGGCACATCCCTCATTTAGCAGAGCGGATCAAGAGATCAACATTACTTGCTATTCTTAGCTTCGCAAAAGCTGTCTCTAGCCTCACGGCGAGGCTACTTTCCAGATTAAAACAGATTGACTCAATCTATTTCCAGATTTTCAAGGGGCAATTATACCCCTGCTCTCTCCATAAATAGCGTACCAAGGCACACAGAAAAAGGGGCAGGGAGGCTCGAAAAAGAGAGGAGAGACGGCTAAGGATAGGGATCTACTCTCTTGCTTTCAAGAATTTAGAAAATTACTTCTCTAATCAGGGTGCTAATACCCTAAGATCTTCCTCCCTATCAAGGAATTTTCAGAATCAGGCGAGAAGGAATTCCTGAGCGGAGGCAACTCGAGAAGTAACAAGGTTCTACCGACCTTCTGTTCTCCGATTTCCCGAACCAGACGAGAAGGGAATCCCGCAGGCGGCAGTCCGATTGTCTGATTGATCGCATCATCAAAGGGATAAAGTGATCGCGCTCTGATCAGATTCCTACCGGCACACTTCCCTAGAAGTCTCAGAGGAGATCTACGTGTAATCTTCTTACTACAAAGAATTATTTGTAATTTAGCTCCTCGACCCCTTTTTTGTAAGTTTTCCCCTTTGCAAAAATTTATGAAAAATAAGGTACACTTGGGCTTGACGCCCAGTCTATTGCCAAATCTACGATCTGGTCTAGATTAAAATCCTCAGACTCCAGATCAAACTCTGCTCTGTTTCTATCTTCATGCTTTCTTCATACTTACTTGTCAGATTTTCAATAGAATTGACCTGAAAAGTTTGATCATTGATATCCCTGGGTTTTTTTCCAAGATTGAAGACATTGACTTTCTTCGTCATGTCTCCAAAGGTTAATCGCATAGACCTGTTCCTACAGTTGATTATGGCATTGGCTGTAGCAAGGAATGGGCAACCTGAGATGACCAGAGTTTGAGACCGCGGATTTGACACAGGTTGGGTCTCAAGCACAATGAAGTCAACAGGGTAGATGAAATCCCCGACCCAGATAAGGACATCCGTGATTTCCCCTTCAAGATTTTCACAGACAGCTAACTAAATGGTGACTCGAGTTGGACTTAGCTTGCCAACCCAAATTGCTGGTATACTGAGAGAGGTAGCAAGTTGATACTTGCTCTCATGTCAAGTAGTGCTCTCCTAATTTCTGTTTGTCTTATAGTGCAAGAAATTGTGGACATCTGGGATTCTTGTATTTCACCAGAATGGGACAAGACAGAATTTCGCTTATATTGGTTGCCAAGAACACTTTCTTGGATACATTTGTCTTTCTCTTCTTCGTACACATATCCTTAAGAAATTTGGCATAAGTTGGAACTTGTTGGATAGCGTCGAGAAGATGCACATTTAGTTTGACCTGGTTAAACATCTCAAGCATCTTCTCCATGTGTATATTCTTATTGTCGTTCCTAAGCCTATTGGGAAAGGGTGCTACAGGCTTATGAACTTATTTAGCAGCTTTGTCCTCATCAGATGTTTGAGGAGCAGATTGGGAGGAACTAGCAGAGGTGGAGGCTGGAGTAGGATCAATGTGGACAAGAATTTTTTGTTGGTAGATCTGGATGTCCACCTTCTCTCCAAATCGAAGTGTGTGAACAGCATTGCACTGGTTGATCGAAGGATCCTGAATTTCATACGCTTGATTGAAGTTTTTAGGGATAACTTGCGGCTGACTAGGTAAATTACCCTTTGGTCTTTCACTTAGAGAGCTAGCTAACTCACTCATTTGCATTTCCAAGCTTGATATAGCTTGTGAATGGTTGCTCAGTGTTTGTCCCTGATTTGCATGAAGGCGGCTTAGGACTTCATAAAAGCTTCCATGCTCTCCTCCAGTTTACTGAATTTCTTTTCCATTGGTGAACTTTAGGAGGAGGAAGATGGAGCTTGACTGGAAAAATTTAGTGGAGGACTGGGATGGTGAAAATTATTGGAGAAATTAGGCCTGGGAGGATTGTTCTGGACCTATGAGAAATTTGGGTAATTCCTCCAACTGGGATTGTATGTTTGCGAGTAGGGATTGTTTTGCGGCCATGAGTAAGCCGCATTCATATGTTCCGGTGGCACTTGCTGAGTATGGAAAACAGGCCACTCTTCAAAGATATGGTTTGGTGCCTGACAGTATGAACAACTCGGATTGTGAATTGGTGGTGGGTTGATTTGTTGACATTGGCTGGCTCTTTTATTTCTAGAGCCTCTATTCTCCTCATTAGGGTGGCAATCTTAGCTTCTGTAGCTATGGATGATTCTAGAGATAGGGGCCCTCCTCTTGAAACTATAGATTGTGAATTCTTTAATTTTTTTCGAGGCTGGCTCCTATTGCTGGATTTTTCTCAGCTAAATCCTCAAATGAATCTCAACCCTGATTCTCATCCTTTTACAAGAACCCTCCCTGACACATGGTTTCTAACAGGATTTTCGTTTGATAATCTAACCATCGAAGAGAATCTGACACCGATGTCATTTCTCCACACTGTGATGAGGACACTGAGTTAGGAGATCTTTGAATCGCTCAAAGTATCTCCAAAATGGCTCACTCGGTTCTTACCTGAACTGTATGATATTCTTTCTAATGAGGGCAGTTTTGTGAATTCGGTAGAATTTCATGAAGAAGGCCTTGACGAAATCATCCCACGTTGTAACTGAATCTGCCGCCAAACTGTACAATCAATTTTTTGGCTAGATCCTTTAGGGAAAATGGGATGAAACGTAGTCTAACGGCATCGTCTCCTAGTTGGGAAATACGCATCATGAGGTATACTTCTTCAAATTCCCTAACAAAGAAGTATCCGTCCTCCGATTCTAAACCATGAAACTTTGGAGAGTGTTGATGAATTGAGGCTTTAATTCAAAGTTATTTCAATTTGCCTCCGGCAGTTTTATACAAGATGGCAATGAGGTTCTGATCAGGTAAAACCTGTACTGAAGTGACGCCATCACTGGTTCTGGATGCAAGGTAGAGAAGTGTTTTTGGTTAATCTGAAAGTTACAGGATCTCTCACCCACTCTTGCATGCAGCACACCACAAACATGTAAAGACAACAAACAATCGAAAAGAATAAAATAAACAACAAAAGAAAGAAAAATAACCACAAAGCCTTAGTCTAAGGTACCTGAACCTAGACAACTCTTAACTGATCGATTCTCCGGGGGAGGTTGTTGCAGGAACTCGACTACAAGCTAATCGGCCAGGAAAGGGAAAACTTCTAGGATATAATGGTAATGAAGAATAAAAATAAATCCCAAAGACTTCTCTTTTTCTTTGATTTTTTCAACTCTATAAAACAAATAAAGATCAATCTTTCGGCTCTAAAAACTCTTTTAAAAACTTGTAATTAAACACTAAAAAGAATGAGAATTTTGCTCTTTAAAAACTTGTACAAAAATAGCTCAAATGGGGGGTATTTATAGCCCCAACCAAATCTGCCCGTTGGCAGCAGGCAAAGGGCAAAATTGCCCTTCCGGTCGACCGGGCGGTCGACCGGCCAATGGTCATATTTATGACCGTTGAGCCACCGTCGACCGGCCGATTGACCGGACACTGGAAACAGAGAGCAGAGCTCTCTGCCGGTCAACCGGGCGGTCGATCGGGGCCATTTCCAGAGAGCAGGAGCTCTCGGCGATCGACCGACTCGGTCGATCGGCCTCCCAGCCTGGGCTGCGTGCACGTTTTGTGCACGTCGGTCAACCGGACTGGTCGACCGGCAGACAGCCGGTCCAATAATATAGGGATTGAAAACTTGAGTTTTTGACTTCAATTAAATCTCATAAAATCACATAAATTCCACAAAAATCAGTTATTATTAGATCTTTGAAATACAAATATGTGTGATAAAATTCAACGCATATTGTAAACTATTTGAACCATTTTTGTGTTCTTAAAAATTTGCCTTAAACCAAAAACCGTATTTTTCAAAACTTGAATTTTGAAATGGAAAATCGTTTTTCCAAAGCTCATGTAAATACAAAAATATGATATTGAACAACTTTTAAGCATGTTGTATTTGGATAGAATCCAATATACATAAAAGATATTATATCTATATTTTTGACAATAAATCTAAAAATAAGTTTTGTTTAAATACAAAACTCCAAACTCATCAAATAGACTATCAAAATAAGTTTTTCTAAAAAGATGAAGCATAGATGTATATAGATCAAATATAATATATATTAAACCATGTAAACTTGTTTTGATTCTATCTATTCATGAAAACAATATATTTGAACTAAAAATCTAAAACAGGTTAAACCGAAAACAAACATGAAACTTTAAACAAGTGTGTGTATTGTGAACCTGAGCATATCAACACTATCTAATCTTTAACACAAGATCTAAACTAAAATCTTAAACTAAACATGAAAATCACCTAGAGGGGGGTGAATAGGTGATATAGCTAATCTATGAACTCAATGCGGATTTAAAAACTTAATGCAATACACTCAAGTGCAATCAACAAGTGATGCACACACACCAAGCCAAGCAATTATGAATGCACAATATGAATAGTTGTAAGGCACAAAGTAAAGAGAGAGTCAATGGATCAAGCGCAAATAACAAGATATGTTTCGAGGTTCGAGCACCCAGCTCTACATCCTCGCCTTCGACACACGAAGGATTTCTAATCCACTAGCTAGTCCACAAATAACTCTCACAAGGAGTACCCAACTCCTCTCTTTACAACCACAACCTTCTCCTTGAGGCAAGCTCCAATCCAACAAAACAATCACCTCACAACTTGAGGGATTAGCACAAAGCAAACAAGGATCACCTCACCACTTGAGGGATACAACCCAATAGCACAACCTCCTCAACACAATGAGGGAAAGGCACAAAGCCAAGCTAAGTTAGGGTTTATAACTTGGTGGTCTAACAAACAACCACAAACAATTTTTTTCTCCCACACAAAGATCCTATAGAAGAGATAGTAGATTTTAGCTCAAGAGTGGAGAAAACCAATGGAATGGAAATCAAAATCACAAAGAAAAATCCTTGGGAAAAACTAAAACCAAGATATAGAAGTTGAATCAAAACTCTTTTCCCAAAAACCCTTTTCTTTGGTTTTCCAAACCCTAGCAAAAACTCCAAATAGATTGTTCAATATGAGTTTAAAACTTCTTTTGATTGCTGTGAAAACACCAGAGAGTAGGGAAATATTCGCACAAAATTCTTAGAGAAAACTCTCACAAATGGGGTATTTATAGACCCCAGAAAAATATAGCCTTTGGCAGCAGAAAATGCCAGAAATACACTGCCGGTCGACCGGTCCGGTCGACAGTCCAACGGTCAAATTCTGCCCATTGGCAGCTACGGGTCGATCGTCCCGGTCGACCCAAACAAAGAGAGAGCTCTGCTCTCAGACCCGGTCGACCCTGACGGTCGACCGTCCCTGTCTGCCAAACGTGCACAGATCTGTGCACGTCGGTCGACCGACTTCATGCCAAGTCGACTTGGTCAGAAGACTAGTCGACTGGTTGAAGCCTGGAACAGAAAACTGGGTCAGAAAAACAGTTTAAAAATATTTTGAAAAATCTTTTAACACTCCTAAAAATCACCAAAAATAGTTTTATCATTTTGCATTGATGTATAAACATGTGGTAAAAAGTTTAGCTCAAATATCAATCAATATGGACTATTTTTGTGTCTTATCATTTTACCAAAAACCAAAAACTGTATTTCCTAAAACTTGAATTTTGAATAGAAAATACGTTTTGTCCAAAACTCTTCCAAATACAAAAACATGATATTTAAACACTTTGAAGCATGATACATATGGATAGAAATCCAATATACATGAAACATATATATATATATATATATATATATATATATATATATATATCATAGATTTTGTCTTAATTCCAAAATAAGTTTTGTTAAAACACAAAACCTAAAACACATGAAATAGGTATATCAAAGTAAGTTTGTCTAAGAGTTGAAGCATGCATGTATATAGAACAAATCTAATATACATTAAACCATGTAAACTTGTTTTGATATAAAATCTATTCATGCAAACCAAGATCGGTTAAACCAAAACCGAAAACCAAAACATGAAACGTGTGTGTTGTGAACTTGAGCATATCATACTATTCTAATCTTTACAATTTGGATCTAAACACAAAACTAAACTATGGTACCGATGTCTTCTTGTAGAGCGCAATCTCCAAGCTGACTCTATCCAAAACTCTTTGATCCACCGAGCAAGTGCTATATATGATCTTTGACGCTCGGGCTCTTGAATCAACATGTGAAAGCTTCCAAATCATCTTGTTGAAGCTAATCACCAACTAATAACTTGATTAATGATCTGAAACTAAAATCACAAGATTATTAGTACACATAACTACATGAGTTAATCATCATCAAAACTAGAGTGGAAGGCCTTTGGGCCAACAATCTCCCCCTTTTGATGATGACAAAACTCATGGAGTTATATATGCATGGATTAAAGTTAAGCTTCAAAGAAGCTCCCCCTTAACTCATGCATAGGATAAACAACTAAAAAATGGCTCTAGATACCAATGAAATTATAAAACATGAAACATGCATAGATATGCATAATACAATAAATGGCTCTAGAAACCAATGGAAGATACCAATGAAATTTTCAAAAACAAATAAACATGTTCTAGATACCAATTAGCAAAAATAAATAAACATGCTCTTGATACCAATTAAACTAAGCAAATAAACATGCTCTAGATACCAATTAAACTCAATATATGCAAAACAAAACTAATGATCTAATGATCTCTTTTACAAGCTCTTGATACCAAACTAAACATGTTCTTTAAGTAATACTTTGATACCAATTGAACTTAATATAAAAACACATAAAACATGCATACAAACATGCATATAAACTCAAATTCTTCTCCCCCTTTTTGTCAATCATCAACAAAGGAGTTAAAAACAAAACTAATAAAAACATATACCGATTAAAAGAAATTCTTCTCCCCCTTATTTACAAAACTAATAAAGACATATTCTTTTATATTCAAAACAAGGAATCAATCAAGGGATGCTCTCCCCCTTTTTCTCTAAACTCAAATATGATACCAATTAAAAATTGTGTCAAGGAAGTGCATATTGATACCAATTGAAAAACAAAAATCTTGATACTAATTGATAAGTAAACGAATAACATACCAATTGTAAATAAACAATCTTGATATCAATTAAAAATGAAACTATACCAATTGAAATTAGACATAGATCTTTAATACCAATTGAAATTATTATTTTTAAGTATATAAACAAATTTGATTTGATACCAATTGAAATTATTGCCAATTGAAATTATTATTTTCTATCATAAAGTAAGGGAGTGGAATACTAAATCCAATTGAAAGATGAAATACAAGATTTTTCTCCCCCTTTATGAAATACCAATAAAAACTATGATAAGGCTCGAATTAAGATACCAATTGAAAACTAAATCAATTGAAACAAAGTTGAAACTCAAACTTATCATAAACAAAATCTTGTGCTTAAAGATATAGGGATATGATAAGCACAAATGAAACATATATATGTATGAAAAGTAGATACCAATTGAAATTGATATTCTTTGAAATGAAAGCTAATATCATATGTTGTGTGTATGTATGCTTTCAATTTAACTTACACAAAAACACCATATGAGCATACAAAGAAGTGTCAATATTGATACCAATTGAAAGAATTCAATGATACCAATTGAAACAACAATAAGATTAAGTGTATACATCATAATCCTACCACCCATTTCATGTTCAAGTTTACTATGATTTTTACTATAAAGCATACATGAGCATGATCTCCCATCCAACCACCCGTAGATGGTAGGGTTTTCAAAAATAGGTTTACAAATATAGTATGTTTGAAAACTACTACCAGGAAGAATATCACAACTAGTTATATGAATCAACTAGTACGAGATCCTTCAAACAAGGAATAACAAAAATATTTTACATGAAGACATATGTAAACCACATGGCACTAAAACACTCAAAATCCATATAGCACAATTTGTACTCATGAAAACTAAGTCATGAGAAAACATTAAATAAGGTGAGTGTACAAGTGTTATGAGAAACATATCAACATGAAAATGGACAATCAAGCTCAATATTGAAAACATGAAATTCATCTAGGATGTGAAATCACCAATTGAAATCATCCAAAAAAAACATTGTGTGAAATCACCAATTGAAATCACCTAGAAAACATGAACTTCATCATAAATGTGAAATCACCTAGCAAACATGAAATTCATCCAAACGATTTAAACTTCAAGGCATATGTATGTCATGTACAAACTAAAGTATACATACATATCCTAAACACAATGAGTCTACAAAAGTATATGCATGAAGGCACGTGGCTCAAGGATGTATATGTATAAGTGATAGTTTGGACAAGATGGACATATACATGAAGTTAAAACAAAATATGTAAAATGATGAATACAAGTCAAATGCAAGAATCATCAAAACTAGACTATACTAGTACATCAAGTGAATACAAATGAGCGTTCAAGTACAAACATATATAAAGGTCTATTTGTAGCTCACTAGTTGTACAAGTATAAATCCTAGTCTTAATGAAAACTATCATTCAAGCAAGTAGTCAAAACATGAAGCATAAAACGGGACATAAATCATCATTACAAACATAAAACGATCATTATGTAAATCCACATGTTATTAGAGCTATGAAGTGCATAATAGCTAAACAAATGGTGAGAACACAACATATGGGTCCATATAAACATGGGTGATCTCATAAGCTATACATGCATGTCAATGGTCTAATAAACATGGCATTTAACATACTTATCAAAACAAATATGAGTCATCAAAAATAAAACATCATAAACATCCATATGATCATTATGTATATGCATGTACATTAGATCTAGGGCATATATGATAGTACTAAACAAGGTGAGAACACAAAGATAAGATCCATATAAAACATGGGTGTCTCAAGTAACTAAACATGTATAACACTAATCTAATTAACATGACATAAGCATAATGAATAATAAAACAAGACATGCTATGAATAGATGAACATAAAAAGCATGCAATTAAAAATGGGAGTTAGAGAATGATACCAAAACCGATGAAGGTGCATCTCTAGTTCTCCAAACCACGGTGGTCCTCCCCCAAATCCCCTTGAGAGTGAAGCATCCAAATGGTTCTCTTTTAGGCTTAGAACGCATCCACCTCAAGGCACCAATACTCTCACGTGATGCGAGAGCTCCCACCTACATCAAAAGTCAAGGAGGTGATTTTTGGTACCCATTTTCTTTTGGGTCCATAGGGGTTAGTATCTTTCCTAACCCAAACAAGATTATTTGCTAATTTTTAACATGTAAGCGATCATAACAAAATCTAGGAAGATGACCTTTTCGGCCACAATGTGTACATGTGTACACATGAGCATACGTGTGATGGTAGTGACCGTGGAAAGCATGTGTATGCCGTGTAGGGTGTGCATGCAAAGATGGACCTTGTTTCTTGCGAACCAAGGTTTCCAAACGTGAATGATTTAATGTGCATTGGCTCAAAGTGGAGCCCAAACATTCAACACTTTTCTTCAAAATATTTATATCATTTTCAATAGTGGAAGATAAAGTGGAGCATGTAATAGTGTGCAAGAAGAAGAAGAAGCTATACTAGCATGGCACACATGAGAATCAATTTCAATTTCAAAGATTCATTTTTCTTTAAAACTAAATCCAATTCTTTTGTAATTGAATCAATTTTATTTTTCAAAGCAAGGTTATCTTTTAAAACAAATCCAATTTAGAAGATAAAACCTCATTGTTTTTCACAACATCATCACAATTATTTTGCTTTTCAAAAATTCATTTTCCTTTAAAGCAAGTTCAAGTTGAGATTTAAGTGAGTCACGTTCACTTGCAATCTCTTCCTTTTCTTGTAAAATCAATTCAAAATTAGAACACAAATCCTTTAATTCATTTTTCAAAACAAGGTTGTCCTCTTTCAAAAGATTGTGTTTTTCTAAGAAATTTTCAAGCTTTTGAGCAAGTTCCAAATTTAAAGATTGAACTTCTAAACATCCATAGCAATAGGAACTAGAGCTATCATCTAATTGAGTCCGATTGTACCTCAAGGGAGTTATTCCCTTGGACCATGAAGTAATGCTCTTCGACTTTTCTCTCATAGATCTCCTCATCTTGTTGATAATCCTTGGAAGCTCGGGAGACGTCAATAAGCTCCAAACTGCAAAAGCCGAATCATAATGATCAAACACCGGTAAAAGATGTTCATTAAGAGATGCTCTAAGTGCTAATGCATTAGCCTTTTGTGTTTACTACTATTAGGGAATGATTTTAGAGTGGAGGCTTGATAAACTAGATGTCCTAAGCTTTTTAAATGACTAACCATATTGGCCTTCCAAACATCAAGTCTAAAATGGTCAAACATAGGAGGGCTACCTATGAGTGCAACCTATATGTGTGCAAATGAACAATGCAAATGAAGATTAGCAAACTAAGATCTCACTCCTAGGTGGTTAAACCTAAATATCAGGAGCGTAGGCTCTGATACCAATTGAAAATCACCTAGAGGGGGGTGAATAGGTGATATAGCTAATCTATGAACTCAATGCAGAATTTAAAAACTTAATGCAATACACTCAAGTGCAATCAACAAGTGATGCACACACAACCAAGCCAAGCAATTATGAATACACAATATGAATAGTTGCAAGGCACAAAGTAAAGAGAGAGATAGAGAGAGTCAATGGATCAAGCGCAAACAACAAGATATGTTTCGAGGTTCGAGCACCCAGCTCTACATCCCCGCCTTCGACACACGAAGGATTTCTAATCCACTAGCTAGTCCACAAAGAACTCTCACAAGGAGTACCCAACTCCTCTCTTTACAACCACAACCTCCTTGAGGCAAGCTCTAATCCAACAAAACAATCACCTCACAACTTGAGGGATTAGCACAAAGCAAATAAGGATCACCTCACCACTTGAGAGATACAACCCAATAGCACAACCTCCTCAACACAATGAGGGAAAGGCACAAAGCCAAGCTAAGTTAGGGTTTATAACTTGGTGGTCTAACAAACAACCACAAACAATTTCTTTCTCCCACACAAAGATCCTATAGAAGAAATAGTAGATTTTAGCTCAAGTGTGGAGAAAACCAATGGAATGGAAATCAAAATCACAAAGAAAAATCCTTGGGAAAAACTGTAACCAAGATATAGAAGTTGAATCAAAACTCTTTCCCAAAAACCCTTTTCTTTGGTTTTCCAAACCCTAGCAAAAACTCCAAATAGATTATTCAATATGAGTTCAAAAACTTTTTTTGATTGCTGTGAAAACACCAGAGAGTAGGGAAATATTCGCACAAAAATTCTTAGAGAAAAACTCTCACAAATGGGGTATTTATAGACCCCAGAAAAATATAGCCGTTGGCAGCAGAAAATGCCAGAAATACACTGCCGGTCGACCGGTCCGGTCGACCGTCCAACGGTCAAATTCTGCCCGTTGGCAGCTACCGGTCGACCGTCCCGGTCGACCCAAACAAAGAGAGAGCTCTGCTCTCAGACCCGATCGACCCTGACGGTCGACCGTCCCTGTCTGCCAAACGTGCACAGATCTGTGCACGTCGGTCGACCGGCCCGGTCGACCGACTTCATGCCAAGTCGACTTGGTCAGAAGACTAGTCGACTGGTTGAAGCCTGGAACAGAAAACTGGGTCAGAAAAACAGTTTAAAAATATTTTGAAAAATCTTTTAACATTCCTAAAAATCACCAAAAATAGTTTATCATTTTGCATTGATATATAAACATGTGATAAAAGTTTAGCTCAAATATCAATCAATATGAACTATTTTTGTTTCTTATCATTTTACCAAAAACCAAAAACTGTATTTCCTAAAACTTGGATTTTGAATAGAAAATACGTTTTGTCCAAAACTCTTCCAAATACAAAACATGATATTTAAACACTTTGAAGCATGATGCATATGGATAGAAATTCAATATACATGAAACATATATATATCATAGTTTTTGTCTTTAATTCCAAAATTAAGTTTTGTTTAAACACAAACCTAAAACACATGAAATAGGTATATCAAAGTAAGTTTGTCTAAGAGTTGAAGCATGCATGTATATAGAAAAAATTTAATATACAGTAAACCATGTAAACTTGTTTTGATATAAAATCTATTCATGCAAACCAAGTTCGGTTAAACAAAAACCGAAAACCAAAACATGAAACATGTGTGTTGTGAACTTGAGCATATCATACTATTCTAATCTTTACAATTTGGATCTAAACACAAAACTAAACTATGGTACCGATGTCTTCTTGTAGAGCTCAATCTCCAAGCCGACTCGATCCAAAACTCTTGATCCACCGAGCAAGTGTTATATATGATCTTTGACGCTCGGGCTCTTGAATTAACATGTGAAAGCTTCCAAATCATCTTGTTGAAGCTAATCACCAACTAATAACTTGATTAATGATCTGAAACTAAAATCACAAGATTATTAGTACACATAACTACATGAGTTAATCATCATCAAAACTAGAGTGGAAGGCCTTTGGGCCAACAAAACAAACCGATGTCTTCTTGTAGAACTCCGTTCCAAGTCGACTCAATCCAAACACGATCCAACGAGCTTAACTCCAACCGAGTGCTAGATGCGATCTTGACGCCCGAGCTCTTGAATCAACATTTGAAAGCTCCAAAACCCCTTATTGAAGTTAATCACCTACTAATATCTTGATCGCATATCTGAAACTAAATATCACAAGATTATTAGTAAACAATAACTACATGAGTTAATCATCATTAAAACTAGAGTGATGGGCCTCTGGCCAACAATCTCCCCCTTTTTGATGATGACAAAACTCATGGAGTTATATATGCATGGATTAAAGTTAAGCTCCATAGAAGCTTCCTCTTAACTCATGCATAGCAATAAACAATAAAGATATGTCATGAATGCTCAACATAAATATGCATAAATATGATATTTGATACCAATGAAATAAACATGCTCTTAATACCATAAAAGATGCTCTTGATACCAATGATAAAAGGTAACAAGTTAAATAAACATGCATATATAAAAACTCCAAATTTCTCTCCCCTTTTTGTCAATTCATCAACAAAGGGGTACAAACACTAAAAGCATAAATAATATTTTTCTTCCTTTTTGCATAAATCAAAACAATAAATGTGTATATGTTATATACATTCATTAAGAGGAAAGACGTGAAATTAACTCCCCCTGCATACATGCATTACATGAAAAAGAGATGACTAGACCCTATCACATAACACATAATATACAATGTATAAAAGGAGATGTGAAGCTCCTTCTACACACGTGTAAGACATAGAAAAGAGGGGTTAAACTCCTCAATATGAGATACACTCAACATGAATCTATATATAGAGAAGATGTTAAGCTCCCCTTGCATATAAGCAATACATATCAAAACTTTTGATACCAAATTATGATACCAATTGAAAATAAACAAAAATTTTTAAGATACCAAAAGATACTAATTGAAAATATCTTGTAAACTTTTGATACCAATGAAAAATGAAACATTGTATGTTTTGATACCAATTAAAATATATATGTATATTGTAAATCATGATACAATTGTAAACATTTTGTAATTTTGATACCAAATGAGAATATTTTATAATTTTGATATCAATTGAAAGTGAAAATCAAATATTTTATTTAAACATAACTCATTTCAATATAGATATCAATTTAAAATGAAATATGATACTAATTGAAAAACAAACCAACTATTTGGTTAAATAATTCATTTTGCAATAAAGATATCAAATTTTAGAATAAAGCCAATTTAGGATTTTTGATACAAATATTGAATATGTTGGCATATTCCAAATTAAAATATTTTTCATTAAGAGCATAGGAAACAAATTAAAAAATAATATACCAAATCATAATATTGATGAAAAATGATATTATTCTAATTTTATGTTATAAAGTGTGGAGTAGGATACCAATTGGAAATACAATCGATTGAAAACTAAAACATGAAGTTTTCTCCCCCTTTATGAAATACCAATGAAAATGATGCATAAGCTTGTATAAAATACCAATTTGAAAACTAATGGTCATTAAGGAGTAAATCAAGCTTAGCATAAACATAATTTGTGCTTTAAAATGTAAGGATATAGTAAGCACAATCACATCATGTATATATGTATGAAAAAGTAAATACCATAGAAATTTGATACTTACTGAAGTTTGAAACATACATATATAGAAAACCAAGAATGAGTATACAAACATGAAAATATCAATTGGGATACCAATTGAAAATATGATGAGGATTAGGTGTGTAACTCATGCAACCTCCCTATCTTGCACTTGTTTAAATGGATTTTCAATTAAGAGCATACAAGGTATGGTCGCCCATCCAACCACCCTTCGATGGAAGGGTTTTCAAAAATAAGTTTGAAAATAATTTTAGCATGATTGAAAAATACTTCCAAAATGAAGAAATACGCAACTAGTTTTATGATAAACTTGAAAGCTAGTACGAAATCCTTCAAGTAAGGAATAAACAATAACATATCCATGAAAATATGAAAATCACATAATCAACACTCAAGGTCTATAAAGCACATATCATACTCATGACAACAAAGTCATGAGAAAACATCAAGTAATGTGAGTGAAAGAATCATGTAATCACAAAATCATGAGAATAGGCAATGAAAGCTCAATGTGAAATTCCTTTATAAAAATCATCAAAACTAAATCTACTTCAAGGTATATGTATGTTTAGTCAAAACTAAAGGTATACATACATGTCCAAACATAATTGAGTCTATAAAGAGATTTTGCATGAAAGGCAAATGACTCACGGTTATACATGTATATTTAATAGTTTTAACAAAATTAACATATACATGAAGCTAAAACATATCATCATGAAAAACATGTCCAAAATAGGGAATACAAGTCAAAATGCATGAATCATCAAAACTAGGTTATACTAGTACATCTAATGAGTACAAGTGAGCAATCAAGCACAAACATATAATAATCAATTTGTGGCTCACTAGTTGTACAAGTATATACATAAGTTTTAATAAAATCTACGTCTAAACATGTAATCAAAACATGAAGCATAAAATAAAACATAAATCAATAAGATCATTACGTAAATGCACATGTCTTAAATCTATGATATACACAATAGCTAAACAAGTGTGAGAACACAAAAATATGGTTCCATATGAACATGGGTGTATCTCAAATACTATGCATGTATGTCATAGGTCTAATTATCATGGCATTTAATATACTAATCATGAAAAACTAACAATATGCTAAAAATCAATCATGAAAGCATGTTAACTAAATGGGAGTTTAGAGATCGTTACCAAAAGCCATGAGGGCAAATCTCTAGGTCTCCAAACTAAGGTGATCCTCCCACTAAACTTTCCTTGAAAGTGATGCATCCAAAATTGTCACCTTTAAACTCGGAATGCATCCTCCTCAAGGCACCAGCAACTCTCACGTCATGTGAGAGCCCACACCTACATCAAATAAATAGGAGTAATTTTTGATACCCATACTCTTTTGGGTCCATTGGGGTTAGCACCTTTTCTAACCCAAATAATTTGTTTGCAAAATTTGAATCATGTATACTATCATAACAAATTTTTGCAAGGTGGGCCTTACGTCCACAATGTGTACAAGTGTACACATGAGCATACATTGTGTTATGTGTATGAACGTGAGAAGTATGTGTATGCCGTGGTTTATGTGCATGCATAGGTGAAACTTGTTTCTTGCGAAACATGTCGTATGTGGTTATGGCACATTGGCTCAAAGTGGAGTCCAAACAATCAACATTCTTATTTAAAATATTTATATCATTTTTAATACTTGAAGATAAAGTGGAGCATGCAATAGTAACACTAGATGGTGAGGTTACACTAGCATGGCAAACATGCATGTCAAAATCATTTTTTCAAAGAAATGTTTTTCTTAGAAACCAAATCTAATTCATTTGAAATAGAAATAATTTTTTTTTCAAAGGTTCATTCTCTTTTAACACAAAATCAAGTTTTGAAGTTAAAGTCTCATTTTTTTTCAAAACAATTTCATGATCATTTTTATTTTTCAAAATTTTGTTTTTATTAAGGGCAAGTTCAAGTTGGGATTTCAAGGAGTCACATTTTGAAATCTCAACCTTCTCTTGTAAAGTCAAATCAAGTTTTGAAACTAAATCCTTATTTTCTTTATTAAGTTCAAACTTTTCTTTTTCAAGGCTTTATATTTTTCTAATAATTTTTCACAAACAATGGAAAGTTCTTCATTTAAAGCATCAGCATCAACTAAATCATCGCCGGAAGAACTAGCACAATCATCTAGATGAGTTTTCGAATTTACCTCAAGGGAGTCATTCCCTTGGACCATGTAGCAACATTGTTCGGATTCATCCTCACTAGAATCCTTCTCCACTATGTTAGGTGTTTGAAACTTTGGAGAGGTCAATGTGTTCCACATTGCAAAGACGGAATCACAATGAGAAACTATACACAAATATTCTTTACTCAAAGTGCTTCTAAGTGCCTCAAGGGCTTGTGCATTGGCCTCTATATGCTTGCTATTATCAAGATAGGATTTCTTGGTAGCGGCAAGAAAAACATGCAAACGTAGGGTTTTTAGGTACATACTCATCCTAAATTTTTACATGTCAATGTTGGAAACATCATACATGGGAGGGGTCAAGCAATCCATGAGTGTGTGTAAACAATTAAGTGTGCAAATGTAAATACTAGATTAGCAACCAAGATCTCACTCCTAAGTGGTAAAACCTAATATCAGGAGGTAGGCTCTAATACCAATTGAAAGTACACCTAGATGGGGGGCTGAATAGGTGTATGGCTAATCTAATGTACAAATGATGCGGAATTAAAACTAATTGCAACACACTTAGTGTAACCAAAAAGTATAGCTGAATTCCGGTGAATGGCTCTAGACTATCTCCTCTAAATTCCTCTAAATAAGAGTTGAGGTGCTATATGAAACTCTCTTGGTTTAACACAAGTATGGCACACAAATAAATCAAGCATATATGAATGATATGACAATATGAATCAATGCAAGGTAAATAAGAGAGAGAGTTAGAGATAGTGGATCAAACACAAATACAAGGATATGTTTCGAGGTTCGAGCACCCAGCTCTACGTCCTCGCCTTCACACAGAAGGATTTCCACTATATCGTCCACACAGGACTTCCCACACAGGGAATCTCCACTGAGGATTTAGGCAAATACAATTGGGAGTACATAACTCCTCTCTCAACAAATTCAACCTCTCAACAAATACACCCTCCAAATACAACTTTTACACACTCTCTTTCTTTCACTCTAATGGCTAAACTAACTAGAAAAGGAAGAAAAGCAACAACAACTACAACTCCAAAATCAAACTAACATAAAGATCCTAAAGTTCTAGATATCTCCTTTTGAAGAACCACTGGGGGGGTATTTATAGGCACCAGGGGAAGGGGGCCAGGGGGACAACCGCTGGCCCAAAGCACGGGCGCGCCCGTGCCCGTGCCCGTATGGCCGCGGAAACGCGGCCCGGGCAGCGTTTTCGCGGCCTTGCCAGGGCGGCGCGCGCTTGGCTTCCTGGTGCGTGTCGTCCCGTCTGTCCCCTGTCAGCTAGATCTTCTGGTTTCTAGATTTGATGCCTTGGGCTGACAAAATCTCCTCCTTAAAGTCAATGGCTACTTGGTAGGCTTTTAATCACCCATTAAATGACGATTTAGGGTCTTCTTCTTCATTTGCACACCATGGACCTAGGATCAAGGTAGCAAAGCTTTATTAGCAGAATTTTCTATCAAATAAATATGCAGATGTGAAAAATTATGCAAAATTAGAGACTAATCACTTTATTGTAAACGGTTCTAGTGTTTACCTAAAAAATTAGTTCTAACTTTCAATTGGTATCATGTCTTTCTATTGTATCGATTGGTAAAAAGGTTGGTTCACTTGTAATTGGTTTTCTTTAATTGATTGTTTTATTGATGTCAAAATTTTGTTTTAAAATATATTTTGTTGGTATTGTTTGTTTGTCTTCACCCCTTTGTTGATGAGTGACAAAAAAGGAGAGAAGGATTTAGGATTATATATGCATGCTTTATTAAAGTGTTTATGCATATATATATATATATATATATATATATATATATATATATATATATATTATATATATATATATATTATATATATATTATATATTAAAGTGTTTATGCATATATATATATATATATATATATATATATATATATCTATATATATAATGCATAAACACACTTAATATATATATATATATATATATATATATATATATATATTATATATATATATATATATATATATATATCATGTTTTTATTGGTATCTTGAGCTACATTGCATATCTTTATTGTTTTATTCATATGCACGAGTTAAGGGGGAGCTTCTATGAAGCTTATCCTTAATTAATGCATATATAATCTCATAAGTTTTGTCATCATCAAAAAGGGGGCGACTGTTGGCTCAGAGGCCCTTGACCTTAGTTTTGATCATGACTAA
Organism: Agave tequilana; assembly: GCA_038442645.1. NCBI lineage: Eukaryota > Viridiplantae > Streptophyta > Magnoliopsida > Asparagales > Asparagaceae > Agave > Agave tequilana. The sequence continues at coordinate 55,513 of JAVJIF010017493.1, forward strand.
CTTATGAAGGTAATTTTGCTAATGATCTTGTGTTTATATAGTTTCAGTTATTGATTAAGATCTTAGTAGAGATTTAACTTTAACAAGAGATTCACAGTCAAGTGTTGAAGCAAACATGTGTTGATCAAGAGCTCGCACGTCAAGATCACATCTAGCACTCGGTTCGAGTCAAGTTTTTTGGATCGTGTTTGGATCGAGTCGGCTTGGAGAAGGAGTTCTACAAGAAGACTTCGGTTTGTTTAGTTTAGATTTGTTTTAGATCTTGTGTACAGATTGATTAGTCTTGATATGCTCAAGTTCACACACACAAAAGTTAAAATAGTTTTTTGGTTTCGCTTTAACCGGTTTTAGATTTTCAAGAATACATATATGGTTTTCATGAATAGGTAGAATCAAAAGAAGTTTTACATAGTTTATATGTACGTTGGATTTTATCCATATACATTATTATTTCATATTGTAGAAAAACTTATTCTAATGATTCTAGTTCATGTGTTTTGAGTTTTTTTTAATAGAGCTTAATTTTGATTTAATGTCAAAAAAATAGATATATCCTTTTATATGTGTTGAATTCTATTCATACATACTATGCATCAAATGTGTTTCAATATCTTGTTTTTATATTTGAACAAGTTTTTGAGAAATAGTTTTTTATTTTGAAGTCTTCTCAAAAACTCTTAAAGACAAAAATAAAATAATTTTTTGAAAATACAGTTTTTGGTTTCAAGCTTAAGTTTTATGCCTCAAAAATAGTTCAAATTGTTTGTAATTGAAAAACACCTAGGGGGTGAATAGGTGTAATGTTAATCTAGAAACTAAATGCGCTAAATAGGGAAGCTTAAAACTATTTTGCAACACACTTAGTACAACACACAAGTGTAGCCGAATTCCCCGTGAAGGGCTCTGGACTAACTCCTCTTGATTCCCTAGATATGGGTTGAGGTGCTATATGAAGCTCTTGTGGTTAAGTACAAGTGAGGCACACACAACAAACCAAGCATATAAAATGAATAGGCAATATGAATATATGCAAGGCACAACACAAGCAATGAATGATATGAAATGAATGATGCTTTGCACAAATAAAAGAGAGAGAGTTTAGAGACAAGTGGATCAAACGCAAACACAATGATATGTTCCGAGGTTCGAGCCCCTAGCTCTACGTCCCCGCCTTCACCGAGAAGGATTTCTAATCCACTAAGGAGTACCGAACTCCTCTCTCAACCTTACAATGCCACCGAGGCAATACAACCACAATCCACCTCTACCGAAGAGGGATAAGGCCCGTAGCCAACAACCAAACTCCACCTCACAATAGAGGGAGCAAACACAACCTCAACCTCTACCAAAGAGGGAGCAACCCAACAAGAATAAGGGTTTATAACTTGGTGGTATCTTTCAACCACAAACAATCTCTCTTTTCCACAAAAACAAGATCCTAATAGAATAGGATAGAAGATAAGCTCAAGAGTGGAAATCAAGGTATTTTTCGAAAGCAAATCACAAAGAAAAAATACTTGGGAAATCTCTTGTAGATGATAGAAATAAAAATCCAAAAACAATATCCCAAAAACCTAGTTTTCTTTGATTTTTTAAAACCCTTGAAAAATAATAAAAATGAAATATTTAAGATTTATAACTCTTTGAAAACTTATTTTAACTCTGGAGAAATTGAGAATTTTTCTTGTTAAAAACCTTAGCCAAAATCCCAAAGAAATGGGGTTTATATAGGCCAAAACCAGAAACTAGCCGTTAGGCTGATTGGCAGCCTGACAGGCTTGCGGTCGACCGGCTCGGTCGACCGCCAACGGTCAGAAATATGACCGTTGGAGCAATCCGGTCGACCACCCGGTCGACCGCCCAGATACAGAGAGCAGGGCTCTCTGATCCGGTCGACCGCCCGGTCGACTGCCCAGATACAGAGAACAAAGCTCTCTGGTCCGGTTGACCGATCGGTCGACCGGCCCACTGTGCTGCCAGACGTGCACAGCTCTGTGCACGTCGGTCGTCCACAAGGTCGACCGGCCCATGGTTCGGTCGACCACACGGTCGACCGACCTGGCCTGTCAGCCAAGTCTGGGTCAGAAACTGGGTCAGAAAAACAGTTAAACAAATTTCTAAAATTCTTTTAAGTCTTGTAAAAATCTCCAAAAATAGTTTTATCATTTTGCATTGATATATAAACTTGTGATAAACATTTTAACTCAAATATCAAGCATATGAAACCATTTTTGTGTTTTAACATTTTTACCAAAACCAAACTTGTATTTATCAAACTTGACTTTTTCAATACATGAATAGGAAAGTCAATATAAGTTTTGTTAAAAAGTTAAGCATGCATGTATAGAATGAATCTACTATACATAAACCAATTAAACTTGTTTTGATCAACTATTCATGAAAACAAATATCGGTTAAACTAAAAACCGAAAAACCATAAAACGTGTGTGTTGTGCACTTGAGCATATCAACTATTCTTATCTTTACATGGATCTAAACACACTAAACTAAAACTAGGATACCTAAGTCTTCTTGACGATCTTCAATCTTCAAGCCGACTCGATCCCAAACGTGATCCACCGAGTGCAAAGGTATGATCTTGATGTTCGGGCACTGGAATCATCATGTGAAAGCTTTCAAACTCCTTTGTTGAAGCTAATCACCAACTAATATCTTGCTTAATGATCTGAAATAAAATCACAAGATTATTAGTAAACATAACTACATGAGTTAATCATCATCAAAACTAGAGAGGAAGGCCTCCGGGCCAACAATCTCCCCCTTTTTGATGATGACAAAACTCATGGAGTTATATATGCATGGATTAAAGTTAAGCTTCCCCCTTAACTCATGCATAAAACAAATAAACAATAAATATGCAATGAATGACAATGCATAATCATGCATAAACAATGAAAGGCTCTAGATACCAATAAAATGTTCAAAATAAAACATGCTCTAGATACCAATTAAAATTAAACTAAATTAAACTTAATATATGCAAAACATAAATATGCATATATAAAACATGTACCAATCATGCACATATAGAGAAGATTTTGAGTATAGTTTTGAGTTTTATGCATGTTAAACTCTCAAATAATTCTCTCCCTTTTTGTCAATCATCAACAAAGGGGTAAACAATCAAAACAAAACAAAATTTTCTCCCCTTTTTAATACAAAGAAACAATCATCAATAAAGGGGTAAAAGCAAAACTAAATCAATAAATTTTTCTCCCCCTTTTTGTTCGAAAATAATGAATCAACAAAGGGTTAATAAAAACAATATTCTCCCCCTTTTTGTCTAAAACAAAATAAAACCAATTAGGGGTGACAATCAATTAAGGTACCAATTGAAAATATGTCAAAGTAGCATCTTGATACCAATTGAAAGTAAACATAGGTCAATCAACAAATGGTATATGCGATATACATTCATGAAGAGGAAGATGTGAAGCTTCCCTACATAGATACATTACATGAAAGAGGGATGACAAGCCCTAATTCACATAACGTATACTATGCAATGCATAAGAGAGATGTGAAGCTCCCCCTACACACGTGTACCACATAAAGAAGAGATGTCAAGCTCCTCAATACAAGATACACTCAACATGAATCTATATGTAGAAGAGATGTTAAGTTCACCTTGCATATAGGCAATATAAATCAAAACATTTTGACTATTTATCTTTAAACAAAATTTTGACATCTTGATATCAAAAGAGTATTTTTCCTTTTTTTTCTTTTTAAGTATATGATATCAAATGAAATGACTATTTTCTATCATAAAGCAAGGGAGTGGAAATACAAATACCAACAAACACATGCATAAGCTTGTTTAAGAAACCAATTGAAAATTGAATCAATTGAAACAAAGTTAAAGCTCAAGCTTTAGCATAAACAAAATATATATGTATGAAAAAATAGATACCAATCGAATTGATACTATTGGAATTGAAAAACATACATACATACAAACATATATGAGTATACAAAGAAGTGTCAATATTGATACCAATTGAAAAAAATTTCAATGATACTAATTGAAACAACAATAATGATCAAGTGTATACATCATATAACTACCACCCAATCATGTTCAAGTTTAAATGATTTTCAATATAAAGCATACATGAGCATGATCGCCCATCATCTGCCCGTAGATGGTAGGGGTTTTCAAAAATAGATATGAAAATAAGCTTTGTTTGAAAAACTCTACCAAATGAAGAATATCGCAACTAGTTATATGAATTGTAACTAGTACGAAATCCTTCAAGTAAGGAATAAAAACAAATTGTTTTTCATGAAATAAGAAATCCACATGATATCAAAACACTCAAGTCAATTAAGCACAAATATGACTCATGAAAACAAAACATGAGTAAACAATAATGTGAGTGTACAAATAAGATGTGAAAATCACAATCATAAAAAAAATGTACCATTAAGCTCAATATTCCTTGAAACAAGAAAATCATCAAACTTATTTAATCTTCAAGGTATATGTATGTCCTATACAAACTAAAGTATACATACATATCCAAACACAATGAGTCCACAAAGATATGCATGAAGGCACGTGGCTCAAAGGATGTATATGTATAACAATAATTTGGATAAAATAGACATATACATGAAGTTTAAATAAAACACATGGAAACATGAAAAACTAAATTTCCATTAAAACAAATTTCATTTCAAGGTATATGTTTGATTTGTCAACACAAAAGTATACATACATATCCCTAAACACAGTTGAGTCCATATGTATAGATTTGCATGAAAAGCAAATGACTCAAGGGGTATACATGTATATCTTAAAGTTTGGCAAAATAGACATATACATGAAATAAAAACACATGATCATAAAATAAAACCAAAATGGGAATACAAGTTTAAAATGCATGGATCATCAAAACTAGACTATACTAGCACATCGAATGGGAACAAATAAGCATTCAAACATATATTTATTTCTGCCCCACTATATGTACAAGTATATACCTAGTCTTAATGAAAACTAACATTTAAACATATATTCAAAGCATGAAGCATCAAAAACAAGATAAAATCATCATCATGACAAAACTAAACAAGATTATTATGTAAATCCACATGTCATTAGAACTATGATGTACATGATAGCTAAACATATACGAGAACACAAAATAATAGTCCATTTTAAACATGGGTGTCTCAAAGGGCTATACATGCATGTCAAGAATCTAATAAATATGACATTATCATAATAATCTATAAACAATGAAACATGCTATAAACAATGAATATGAAAAGCATGTAAATAAAATGGGAGTAAAGATTGTCACCAAAACCGAAGAAGCAACTCTCCTTGTCTCCAAAACATGGTGGTCTTCCCACCAAACCTTCCCTTGAAAGTGATGCATCCAAAAAGTCTCCTTTAAGCTCAGAATGCATCCACTCCAAGGTACCGCTACTCTCACGTCATGCGAGAGCCCACACCTACATCAAACATAAGAGGGTGGTCTTTGGTACCCATATCTTTTTGGGTCCATGGGGGTTAGTACCTTCTCTAACCCAAACAAACTTATTTATTAAATTTGAAGTATGTATTCTATCAAAGCAAAATTTAGCAAGATGGCCCTTACGTCCACAATGTGTACAAGTGTACACATGAGCATACAAGTGATGATGGTGTCTGTGAGGAGCATGTGTATGCCGTGGAGGGTGTGCATGTAAAGATGGAACTTGTTTCTTTCGAAACAAGTTTCCAAACGTGTATGGCTCTTGGCACATTGGCTCAAAGTGGAGCCCAAACAAATCATATTCTTCTTTAACATGGATATATCATTGTTAATTAAAGAAGAAGTGGCACATGTAATAGGTGAAGTGTGTGATACTACCCTAGCATGGCAAACATGTGAAGAAATATCATTTTTCAAAGATTTATTTTTATTTAAACAAATTTCTAATTCTTTTGTAATAAAATAATTTCATTTTTCAAAGAATCATTATCTCTTAAAACGAGTTCAACTTTTGAAGATAATTTTTCATTTTTCTTCAAAACATCATTACTATCATTTTTAGATTTCAACAATTCATTTTCTTTTAAAACAAGATTAAGTTGAGATCTAAGTGAATCACATTCACTAGAAACCTCTTCCTTCTCTTGCAAAACCAACTCAAGTCTTGAAAACAAATCCTCTTTTTCTTTATTTATTTACAAGTTTTCTTTTTCAAAACTTTATATTTTTCAAGGAGTTTTTCACAAACAATAGACAACTCTTCGTTTAAAGCATTAGCATCCATATCATCATGTGAATCAAATGAAGAGCTAGCACTATCTAGTTGAGTATCCGAGTATACTTCAAGGGAGTCATTCCCTTAGACCGTATAGCATTGTTGTGGCTCGGATTCATCTCCACTAGATTCATCCTCCGGTTGGATTTGCAATTGAAGCTTGGAGGTGGTGGTGGTTGTCAAAATGTTCCACGCTGCAAAGGCGGAATCAATGTTAGAAACACGCATAAGATAATCTTTAGGAAGTGTGCTTCTAATAGCCTCAAGGGCTTGTGCATTGGCCCCTATATGCTTGCTATCACTAAGGAAGGATTCCTTGGTAATGGCAAGGTGAACCTTATAACCTAGGGTTTGGAGGTATATGGACATCCTAGTCTTCCAAACAAGAATGTTGGAAGGGTCAAACATAGGTGGGGTCATGAAGTCCATGGGTCCAAACTAAATGTGTGCAAACACGCAAATGCAAATGAAAATTAGCTAACCAAGATCTCACTCCTAGGATGTTAAGCCTAAAGTATCAGGAGCGTAGACTCTGATACCAATTGAAAAACACCTAGAGGGGGGTGAATAGGTGTAAATGCTAATCTAGAAACTAAATGCGTTAAATAGGGAAGCTTAAAACTATTTTGCAACACACTTAGTACAACACACAAGTGTAGCCGAATTCCCCGTGAAGGGCTCTGGACTAACTCCTCTTGATTCCCCTAGATATGGGTTGAGGTGCTATATGAAGCTCTTGTGGTTAAGTATAAGTGAGGCACACACAACAAACCAAGCATATAAAATGAATAGGCAATATGAATATATGCAAGGCACAACACAAGCAATGAATGATATGAAATGAATGATGCTTTGCACAAATAAAAGAGAGAGAGTTTAGAGACAAGTGGATCAAACGCAAACACAATGATATGTTTCGAGGTTCGAGCCCCTAGCTCTACGTCTCCGCCTTCACCGAGAAGGATTTCTAATCCACTAAGGAGTACCGAACTCCTCTCTCAACCTTACAATGCCACCGAAACAATACAACCACAATCCACCTCTACCGAAGAGGGATAAGGCCCGTAGCCAACAACCAAACTCCACCTCACAATAGAGAGAGCAAACACAACCTCAACCTCTACCAAAGAGGGAGCAACCCAATAAGAATAAGGGTTTTACAACTTGGTGGTATCTTTCAACCACAAACAATCTCTCTTTTCCACAAAACAAGATCCTAATAGAATAGGATAGAAGATAAGCTCAAGTGTGAAAATCAAGGTGTTTTTGGAAAGCAAATCACAAAGAAAAACTACTTGAGAAATCTCTTGTAGATGATAGAAATGAAAATCCAAAACAATATCCCAAAACCTAGTTTTCTTTGATTTTCCAAAACACTTGAAAAACAATAAAAATGAAATCTTTAAGCTTTATAACTCTTTGAAAACTTCTTTTAAACTCTGGAGAAACTGAGAATTTTTCTTGTTAAAAACCTTAGCCAAAATCCCAAGGAATGAGGTTTATATAGGCCAAAACCAGAAACTAGCCGTTAGGCTGATCTGGCAGCCTAACAGGCTTGCGGTCGACCGGCCCGGTCGACCGCCAACGGTCAGAAATATGACCGTTGGAGCAATTCGGTCGACCGCCCTGTCGACCGCCCAGATACAGAGAGCAGGGCTCTCTGATCCGGTCGACCGCCCGGTCAACTGCCCAGATACAGAGAGCAAAGCTCTCTGGTCCGGTCGACCGGTCGGTCGACCGGCCCACTGTGCTGCCAGACGTGCACAGCTCTGTGCACGTCGGTCGACCGCAAGGTCGACCGGCCCATGGTTCGGTCGACCGCACGGTCGACCGACCTGGCCTGTCAGCCAAGTCTGGGTCAGAAACTGGGTCAGAAAAACAGTTAAACAAATTTTTAAAAATTCTTTTAAGTCTTATAAAAATCTCCAAAAATAGTTTTATCATTTTGCATTGGTATATAAACTTGCTATAAACATTTTAACTCAAATATCAAGCATATGAAACCATTTTTGTGTTTTAACATTTTTACCAAAACCAAAATTTGTATTTTATCAAACTTGACTTTTTCAATACATGAATAGAAAAGTCAAAATAAGTTTGTTTAAAAGTTAAGCATGCATGTATAGAATGAATCTACTATACATAAACCAATTAAACTTGTTTTGATCAACTATTTATGAAAACAAATATCGGTTAAACTAAAACCGAAAAACCATAAAACGTGTGTGTTGTGCACTTGAGCATATCAATTATTCTTAACTTTACACATGGATCTAAACACACTAAACTAAAACTAGGATACCTAAGTCTTCTTGACGATCTTCAATCTTCAAGCCGACTCGATCCCAAACGTGATCCACCAAGTGCAAAGGTATGATCTTGATGCTTGGGCACTGGAATCATCATGTGAAAGCTTCTAAACTCCTTTGTTGAAGCTAATCACCAACTAATATTTAGCTTAATGATCTAAAATCAAATCACAAGATTATTAGTAAACATAACTACATGAGTTAATCATCATCAAAACTAGAGAGGAAGGCCTCCGGGCTAACAGTAATATGGGTTAATCTTTGATCAAACATATTTGTATTTCTAGTTATTACATGACTTATTTTTGTAGATTTTATGTGATTTTTTGGGTATTTAAAAGACTAAATTTTCAAACTCTAAAACCCAGCCTGAGACTACTGGCGGTCGACCCGATCGGTCGACCGTACCAGATCTCGGTCGATCGGGTGGTCCACCGTGTGCACAAGACGTGCACAAGGCTCTGGGCATTGGGCCGGTCGACCGTGCGATCGACCAATCCAGAGAGCTTGCTCTCTGGATCTGGCCTCGGTCGACCGACCAGAGAGTTTACTCTCTGGTTCTAGCCTCGGTCGATTGGGTGGTCGACCGACAGACAAGTTTTCCAGGGGCGGTCAACCAGGCGGTCGACCGACAGTGCCTAACGGTCAAAAATTTGACCGTTGGACGGTCGACCGGCCGATCAACCGACTGGTCATTCTGGACCTATTTGGACCCCAACGGCTATATTTTGGGAATCCTATAAATATAGGTTCCCCTGGCCTGTTTCTTCTAAGATTTTCAATAACAAAATTTCCCATTTCTCAAGTGTTTTCAGTAAGTTTTAAAAACAAGTTTTAGTGCTAAAAATCTCTATCTTTATTTTGTTTCAAAGTTTTTGAAAAATCAAAAGAAAATAAGTTTTGGGATTCTAGTTCTTATCCAAAATTTCTATATCTTATCTAGAGTTTTTTTCAAGTGTTTTCTTTTTCAAAACACTTTGTTTTCTCACACTTGAGCTATCAATTCTATACTTATCTATAGGATCTTGTTTTGTGAGAAAAATTGTTTGTGATCTTTCAAGATCACCAAGAGAGATTGTTTGTGATCTTTGTGATCACCAAGTGTATTTTCGTTTACTTTGTGCTGAACTTAGTGCCTACCTCTTGTGTAGAGGTTTGTGTATTGAGAGAGGAGTTGTGTACTCCCGGTGTAGAGTTGTAATTCCTCGGTGGAGGTCCCTTTGTGGAAGGTCATGTGTGGACGTAGGAAAATCCTTCTGTGTGAAGGCGGGGACGTGAAGCAGTGGCTCAAACCTCGAAACATATCTTGATGTTTGTGTTTGATCCACTATCTCTCAACTCTATCTCTCTTATATCTTCATTGTTATTACTTATTCATATTCATATACATGCTAGATATTGTTTATGTGTGCCCACACTTGTGTTGAACCAAGAGAGCTTCTAATAGCACCTTAACTCTTAATTTAGAGGAATCTAGAGGAGTAGTTCCAGAGCCATTCAGATGGAATTTGGGCTCACTCTTGGTTACACATAGTGTGTTTGCAATTAAGTTTTTAATTTCCATCATTTGTCATAGATTAACTAGTACACCTATTAGCCCAGAGGCCTTCCACTCTAGTTTGATGATGATTAACTCATGTAGTTATGTTTATTAATAATCTTGTGTTGCTTAAGTTTCAGATCATTAACCAAGATATTAGTTGGTGATTAGCTTCAATAAGGAGTTTGGAAGCTTTCACATGGTGATTCCAGTGCCCGAGCATTAAGATAATACCTTTGCACTCGGTGGATCACGTTTGGGATCGAGTCGGCGTGAAGATTGAAGATCGTCAAGAAGACTTAGGTATCCTAGTTTTAGTTTAGTGTGTTTTAGATCCATTTGTAAAGCTTAGTATAGTTGATATGCTCAAGTGCACAACACACACGTTTTATGCTTGGATATTGGTTTTTCGTTTTTGGCTTAACCAATATTTGTTTTCATGAATAGTTGATCAAAACAAGTTTAATTGGTTTATGTATAGTAGTTTCATTCTATACATGCATGCTTAACTTTTAAACAAACTTATTTTGACTTTCCTATTCATTTATTGAAAATCCAAGTTTGATAAAATACAAGTTTTGGTTTTTGGTAAAAATGATAAGACACAAAAAAGTTCAAATTGCTTGATATTTGAGTTGACATTTTTATCATATGTTTATATATCAATGCAAATGTTAAAACTATTTTTGGGATTTTTATATATTTTACAAGATTTATTAAATGTTTTTAACATGATTTTCTGACCCAGAAACTGGCTGCCAGGCTTTAGCGGTCGACCGGCCAGGTCGACCGTAAGCCAGAGACGGTCGACCGGTCGGTCGACCGACGTGCACAGGTCTGTGCACGTCTGGCCAGGCAATGGGCCGGTCGACCGGCGGTCGACCGGTTTGCCCAACGGTCATATTTATGACCGTTGGCGGTCGACCGGCCGGTCTACCGCAAGCCTGTCAGGCTGACAGATCAGCCTAACGGCTAATTTTCTGTTTGGCCTATATAAAGCCCATTTCTTTGGGATTTTGGCTAAGGTTTTTAAGAGCAAAAATTTTCCTATTCTCTGGTTTTAAAATAAGTTTTTAAAGTATTTTAGAGCTTCAAAGATTTCATTTTTATTATTTTTCAAGGGTTTTGGAAAATCAAAGAAAACTAGGTTTTTGGGATATTGTTTTGGATTTTCAATTCTATCATCTACAAGAGATTTCCAAGTAGTTTTTCTTTGTGATTTGCTTTTCAAAAACACCTTGATATCCACTTGAGCTCTATCTTCTATCCTATTCTATTAGGATCATGTTTAATGGAAAAAGAAAAGAGGTTTGTGGTTGAGACATACCACTTATTGTAAACCCTTAATTTCTTGTGTTGCTCCCTCTTTGGTAAAGGTTGAGGTTGTTGTATTGGGTTGTGGTTTTCTCCCTCTAGTAAGAGGTGGAGTTTGGTTTGTATCCCTCTTCGGTAGAGGTGATTTGTGGTTGTTTGGCTACGGGCCTACCCCTCGGTTGTGAGGTGGTGTTTGAGAGAGGAGTTCGGTACTCCTATTGTTGTAACAAATCCTCCTCGGTAGAGGTTCCCTCGGTGGGAGTCCTCGGTGGACAAGATAGTGGATTAGAAATCCTTCTCGGTGAAGGCGGGGACGTAGAGCTAGGGCTCGAACCTCGAAACATATCATTGTGTTTGCGTTTGATCCATTGCCTCTAAACCCTCTCTCTTTTATTGTGCAAAGCATCATTCATTCATTCATATCTTATTACTTGCATTTGTGTCTTGCATTATTTCATATTGTTCATCTTTATATGCTTGGCTTGCTTGTGTGTGGCTCACTTATACTTAACCACAAGAGCTTCATTTAGCACCTCAACCCTTATCTAGGGGAATCAAGAGGAGTTAGTCCAGAGCCCTTCACGGGGAATTCGGCTACACTTGTTGGTTGTATTATGTATAGTTGCAAATAGTTTTTAGCTTCCACATTTAATTTCTAGATTAGCCATATCACCTATTCACCCCCCCTCTAGGTGATTTCAATTGGTATCAGAGCCTACGCTCATGATACTTTAGGTTTAACATCCTAGGAGTGAGATCTTAGTTTTGCTAATCTATCATTTGTATTTGCACACTTTTATTGTTTGCACACATATAGTTTACATCCATGGACTTCATGACCCCACCTATGTTTGACCCTTCCAACATTGTTGTTTGGAAGACTAGGATGTCTATTTACCTACAAACCCTAGGATATAAGGTTCACCTTGCCATTACCAAGGAATCCTACCTTAGTGATAGCAAGCATATAGAGGCCAATGCACTAGCCCTTGAGGCTATTAGAAGCACATTAAATAAAGAATATCTTATGCTTACTTCTAACTTTGATTCCGCATTTGCAGTGTGGAACATGTTGACAACCACAACCACCTCCGAGCTTCAATTGCAAATCCAACAAGAGGAGGAGTCTAGTGGAGAATCCGAGTCTCAATGCTTCATGATCCAAGGGAATGACTCCCTTGAGGTACTATCGGAATCTCAACTAGATAGTTTTGATTCTAGTTCTTCATGTGATGAAAATATTGATGCCAACACTTTGAATGAAGAACTTTCCATAGTTTGTGAAAATTATTTGAAAAATATAAGATTTTGAAAAAGAAAAGTCTAGGCATTAATAATGAAAATAAAAATTTGCTTTCTAGACTTGATATTGTTTTGCAAGAAAAGGTGGAGATTTCAAATGAAAGGGATTCATTAAAATCTCAACTTGATCTTGCACTAAAAGAAAATAATTTTTTGAAAAATAAAAATGATTGTGATAATGTGTTGAAGAAAATGAGTTTTTATCTTCAAAAGTTGATTTTGTTATAAATGAGAATGTTGTTTTGAAAAACAAAATAATTTCCATTTCAAATGATTTAAATGTTTGTTTAAAGAAAAATGTTTCTTTGCAAAATAGGATTGATGCACATGTTTGCCATGCTAGCGTAGTACCACACACTTCACCTATTGCATGTGCCACCTCTTCTTTAATTGAAAAAGATATATCCATGCTTAAGAAGAGTGTAGATTGTTTGGGCTCCACTTTGAGCCAATGTGTAGTGGGTTATACACGTTGGAATCTTTGTTTCGAAAGAAACAAGTTCCATCTATTCATGCACACCATACACGGCATACACATGCTTCTCACGGACACCATAACACGATGTATGCTCATGTGTACACTTGTACACATTGTGGACGTAAGGGCCACCTTGCTAAATTTTTCTATGATAGAATACATATTCCAAATTTAGCAAATAACTTTGTTTGGGTTAGAGAAGGGACTAACCCCCATGGACCCAATAAGATATGGGTACCAAAGACCACCCCTCGTGTGTTTGATGTAGGTGTGGGCTCTCGCATGACGTGAGAGTAGCGGTACCTTGGAGTGGATGCGTTCCGTACTTAAAGGAAACATTTTGGATGCATCACTTTCAAGGGATGTTTGGTGGAGAGGACCACCATGTTTTGGAGACAAGGAAAGTTGCCTTCTAGGTTTTGGTAAAGATTCCTAACTCCTAATTATTGTTTACATGTTTTTCATTTTATTCATTATTAGCATGTTTGATGTTTATAGATTATTATGAAAATGTCATGATTATTAGACCATTGACATGCATGTATAGCCCTTTTGAGACACCCATGTTTAATATGGACCATTATTTTAGTGTTCTCACCTTTGTTTAGCTATCATGTTTATCATAGCTCTAATAACATGTGAATTTACATAATAATCATGTTTATGTTTTTCATGTTTATTCATATCTTGTTTTTGATGCTTCATGTTTTGAATATATGTTTAAATGTTAGTTTTTATTAAAACTAGGTATATACTTGTGCATATAGTGGGTCACAAATAAATATATATATGTTTCTACTTGAATGCTTATTTGTTCCCATTAGATGTGCTAGTATAGTCTAGTTTTGATGATTCATACATTTTAAACTTGTATTCCTATTTTTAGATTTGTTTTATGTGTATGAGTTTTCATTTCATGTATACGTGTATTTTTGCCAAACTTTAAGATATACATGTATACCTCTTGAGTCATTTGCCTTTCATGCAAATCTATATATATGGACTCAAATTGTGTTTAGGGTATGTATGTATACTTCTTGTGTTGACAAATCATACATATACTTTGAAATGAAATTAGTTTTAATGAAAATTTAGTTATTCATGTTTTCATGAATTTATGTTTAAACTTCATGTATATGTCTATCTTGTCCAACTATTAGATATACATGTATATCCTTTTGAGCCACGTGCCTTCATGCATATATCTTTGTGGACTCTTTGTGTTTGGATATGTATGTATACTTTAGTTTGTATAAGACATACATATACCTTGAAGATTAAATAATTTTTGATGATTTTCTTGTTTCAAGGAATATTGAGCTAATTGAGTACTTTCATGATCATGATCTTCACATTTTAATTATGCACTCATCCTACTTGTTTGCTTATGTTTTGTTTTCATGAATCCTATATGTGCTTTATTGACTTGAGTGTTGAATATCATGTGGATTTCATTTTTCATGAAAAATATTTTTGTTTTATTCCTTGCTTGAAGGATTTCGTACCAGTTAACAAAACTTTTCATTTTAACTAGTTCGTATTCTTCATTGTGATATGAGGTATACACTTTATTATTGTTGTTTCAATTGGTATCATTGAATTCTTTCAATTGATATCAATTTTGATCTTCTTGTATACTCATATGTGTTTATGTATGTATGCTTTCAATTCTAATGGTATCAATTTCTATTGGTATCTAATTTTTCATACATATATGTTTTATCTGTGCTTATTATATCCCTATATCTTGAGCACAAATTTTGTTTATGCTAAGCTTGAATTGCTAATGACCTTCATATTTTAATTGATTAGTTTTCAATGGTATTCTTAAACAAGCTTATGCATGTGTTTAGTTTGTATTTCATAAAGGGGGAGAAAATTCGATTTTCATATTTCAATTGGTATTTGTATTTCCACTCCCTTACTTTATGATAGAAAATAAAATTTTCAAATTGATATCATATGTTTAAAAAGAAAATACTCTTTTTTGATATCAAAATGTTTATTTGAATGATTTAAATTGAAATCTCAAAATTTTGTTTTGATTTGTATTGCCTATATGCAAGGAGAACTTAACATCTCTTCTACATATAGATTCATGTTGAGTGTATCTTGTATTGAGGAGCTTGACATCTCTTCTTTATGTGGTACACGTGTGTAGGGGGAGCTTCACATCTCCTCTTATGTATTGCATATTATGTGTTATGTGAATTAGGGCTTGTCATCCTTTCTTCATGTAATGCATGTATGTAGGGAAGTAACTTAGCGTCTTCCTCTTCATGAATGTATATAGCATATACCATTTATTTATTGATCTATGTTTACTTCAATTGGTATCAAGATGCTACTTTGACATATTTTCAATTGATATCTTAATTGATTGTCACCCCTATATTGATATTCTTTTGTTTTAGACAAAAAGGGGAGAAAAATTTATTGATTTGTTTTTGCTTTTACCCCTTTATTGATGATTGACAAAAGGGGGAGAATTATTTAAGAGTTTAACATGCATATAAACTCAACATCTTCTCTATATATGCATGATTGGTACATTTTTATATGCATATTTATGTTTTTGCATATATTAAGTTTAATTGGTATCTAGAGCATGATGTTTTGTTTTTGAAAATTTCATTGGTATCAAGAGCATTTTCTTGTTTATGCATATCTATGCATGTTTCATGTTTCATATTCATTGCATATTTATGTTTATTTGTTTATGCATGAGTTAAGGGGGAGCTCCTTTGAAGCTTAACTTTAATCCATGCATATATAACTCCATGAGTTTTGTCATCATCAAAAGGGAGAGATTGTTGGCCCAGAGGCCTTCCACTCTAGTTTGAAAGGGAACACCTAGAGGGGGGGTGAATAGGTGTTAGTGCTAATCTAAAACTTAATGCAAAACTAAGTGCGCTAAATGCGGAAGCTAATGCAAATATTGCAACACACTTAGTACAATCAACAAGTGTAGCCGAATTCCCCGTGAAGGGCTCTGGACTAACTCCTCTTGATTCCCCTTGAATGGGTTGAAGCGCTATGTGAAGCTCTTGTTGATTAGGTACAAGTGAGGCACACACAAACAACCAAGCATATACAAGATATAGCAATGTGAATTATGCAAGGCACAACAAGCAAATAGATATGTATGATATGAATTATGCTCAACACAAGCAAATATGATATGATGTTATGTATGATGCTTTGCACAAATAAATGAGAGAGAGAGTTGAGAGATATTGGATCAAACGCAAACACACGGATATGTTTCGAGGTTCGAGCCCCTAACTCTACATCCCCGCCTACACCACCGTGTAGGATTTTCAATCCACTATACCGTCCACCGAGGACTCCCACCGAGGAAACCTTCACCGAGAAGGATTTTACAACAAATGGAGTACCTAACTCCTCTCTCAAACAACCACTTCACAACCGAGGGGTAGGCCCGTAGCCAAACAACAATAACAACCAACACCTCTACCGAAGAGGGTTTACAACCAAACTCCACCTCTCTCTAGAGGGAGCAAATCAATCACCCGATCACCTCTACCTAATAGGGATACAACAAGAATAAGAGTGTTTACAACAAGTGGTTCCAAAAACCACAAACTCAATCTCTCTATTCTTTTCTCTTTTCTTTTCCACAAAAACAAGATCCTAAATAGATTAGGATAGAAGATAGCTCAAGTATGGAAACTAGGTGTTTTGGAAACAAGCAACAAAGAAAAACTACTTGGGAATCTCTTGAAGATGATAGAAAGTGAAATCCAATTCAATATCCCAAAGCCTAATTTTCTTTGATTTTCCAAAACCCAAAACAATAAAGATGAAATCTTTTTAGCACAAAAACTATTTTGAAAACTTGTTTAAACACTAGAGAAACACTGAAATTTTTCTTCTTGAAAACCTTAACAAAACAGCCCAAGAGATGGGGTATATATAGCCCCAATACAAAACTAGCCGTTAGAGCTGAGATGGCAGCTCTGACAGGCAACGGTCGACCGGCCCGGTCGACCGCCAACGGTCGAAAATATGACCGTTGGGCAACTGCGGTCGACCGCCCGGTCGACCGAAACAAACAGAGAGCACTGTAAGTGCCCCGGTCGACCGGAGCGGTCGACCGTCCCAGTGCCTCCAAACGTGCACAGATTTGTGCACGTCGGTCGACCGGCCCGGTCGACCGACCTCAGCCTTAGTCGACTAGTCAGGCTACTAGTCGACTTGGTTGAAGCCTGGAACAAAAACTGGGTCAGAAAAGCTGGGAAAATTATTTTATAAAAATCTTTTATCTTTTCTGAAAATCCCATAAAACTTGTTTTAACATTTTGTATTGAAACACAAACTTGTGATAAAAATTTCAAGACATATATCAATCATATCAATTCATTTTTGTGTCTTGCCAATTTTATCAAAACCAACACTTGTATTTTATCAAACTTGATTTTTCAACACATGAATAGGGACATCAAAATAAGCTTGTATAGGAAGTTAAAACCATGTATGTATATCTAGAACATATCTAATATACATAAAAACTATTTAAGCTTGTTTTGATCTACTATTTATGAAAACCAAAATCCAAAACATAAATCTTTTGTGTGTTGTGTGCACTTGAGCATATCAACTATACTAAACTTTACAAATGGATCTAAAAACACACTATCTAAACTATGGATACCTAGGTCTTCTTGACGATCTTCATCTTCAAGTAGACTTGCTCCAAAACTCCATCCATGGGCTAGGCAATGTGTGATCTTGACGCTTTGGCCCTGGAATCATCATGAAAAGCTTCTAAACACCTTGTTGAAGTTAATCACCAACTAATATCTTGGTTAATGATCTGAAACTTAAACAACACAAGATTATTAGTAAACATAACTACATGAGTTAATCATCATCAAAACTAGAGTGGAAGGCCTTTGGGCCAACAATCTCCCCCTTTTTGATGATGACAAAACTCATGGAGTTATATGTGCATGGATTAAAGTTAAGCTTCAAAGAAGCTCCCCCTTAACTCATGCATAGACATAATAATAAGATATGGAAATGAAGCACATGAATATGTATGCAAGTATGGAGATAAAACATGCAACAAGCATAAATCAAAATCTTTTTCTCCTATTTGCAATACAAGAACATATATGCATAAATAATAAGGAAGACAAATACTTCTCCCCCTTAAGCAATGAAAACATGCATATAAACTCAAATACTTCTCCCCCTTTTTGTCAATCGTCAACAAAGGGTTCAAAGTAAAATCAAATCAAACAAATTTTTCTCCCCCTTTTTGTCAAACAAAAAGATCAAGAAGGGGTTAAACAATTCAAACAATAAAATGAGGGGTAAAAATCTTTCTCCCCTTTTAAGTCAATCAAAACAATAAAACAATGTTCTCCCCTTTTGTCTAAAACAAAAACAAGGTCAATAAGGGGTGACTATAAACAACATGATATCAATAGATAAATATGTCAATGAAGCATCTTGATATCATAGAAAATAAATAAAGATCAATAGATGTTATATGCTATATACATTCATGAAGAGGAAGACGTTAAGTTAGCTTTCCTACACATATGCATTACATAAAAGAGGGATGTTAAGCCCTAATTCACATAACACACATTATGTAATGCATAAGAGGAGATGTGAAGCTCCCCCTACACACGTGTACCACAAACGAAGAGATGTTAAGCTCTTCAATACAAGATACACTCATCATGAATCTATATGCATATAGTCAATACAAATCAAAACTTTTGTATTTTTCTTAAAAAAATTTTTAGATACCAATTTTAAGTAAAAACACATGAAACATCTCGATATCAATTGAAATTGAACATAATAAATTTTGAATGTCTAAACAAAATTTTGATACAAATTGTAATAATTTTCATATTAAACGTATGATACCAATATGAAATTTTCAATTATAAGTAAGGGAGTGGGAAACAAATACCAATTGAAGAATCACCAATTGAAAGACAAAATTAATTTTCTCCCCCTTTATGAAATACCAACTAAAAAGATGCATGGGCTTGATACCAATTTAAAAATAATCAATTGAAACAAAATTGAAGCTCAAGCACTAGCATAAACAATTTTGTGAAAAATTTATATCTTAAGCACAAATAAAAGTGTATGAAATAGAATGAGTACCAATCACCAATAGATGATACCAATTGAAAATATACATACACAATAAACATATGAGTATACACAAAGGTCAAAATGATACCAATTGAAGGAGTTCAATGATACATAACAATAAGATCAAATGTATACTTCATATTACTATACCTCCCAATTAAGGTTCAAGTTTTAAATGATTTTCATTTTAAAGCATACGAGACCATGATCTCCCATCCAACCGCCCATGGATGGTAGGGGTTTCACAAAATAGATTTGAAAATGTAGTTTTGTTTGAAATCACTACCAAATTGAAGAATACGAACTAGTCAAATGGAAAAACTTTTAAACTAGTGCGAAATCCTTCAAGCAAGGAATACAACAAAATAGTTTTTCATGAAATAAGAAATCCACATGAAAATCAACACTCTAATCCAATTAAGTACAATTTTGACTCATGAAAACAAAACATGAGCAAGCAATAAAAGTGAGTGTACATATAAAGTGTGAATATCATAATCATGAAAATTTTTCATTAAGCTCAATTATTCCTTAAACATTGAAAACACGAGAATCATCAAAACTTATTTAACCTTCATGGCATATGTATGTCTAATACAAACTAAAGTATACATACATATCCAAAACACAACGAGTCCACAAAATATATGCATTAAGGCACGTGGCTCAAAAGGATAATCATGTATATCTAATAGTTTGGACAAGATAGACATATACATGAAGTTAAACAATTAAATACAAAATCAAGAAAAGCTAAATCTTTACCAAAACACATTTCATTTCAAGGTATATGTATGAATTGTCAACACAATAAGTATACATACATATCCCTAAACACAATTGAGTCCATATATAGATTTGCATGAAAGGCAAATGACTCAAGGGGTATACATGTATATCTTAAAGTTTGGCAATACAAACATATACATGAGTGAAAACTCACAATCATAAACAAATCCAAAATGGGAATACAAGTTTAAAATGTATGAATCATCAAAACTAGACTATACTAGCACATTTAATGGGTTCAAATAAGCATTCAACTCAAACATATATAGATTTATTTGTGGCCCACTATATGTACAAGTATAAACCCTAGTCTTAATGAAAACTAACATCTAAACAAGTAATCAACACATGAAGCATCAAGAACAAGATAAAAATCATCATGATAAAACTAAGACATGATTACTATGTAAATTCACATGTATTAGATTCATGATGTACATTATAGCTTAAACAAAAGTGAGAACACTAAGAATGGGTTCATACAAGCATGTGTGTCTCAAATACTATATATGTATGTCAAGGATCTAATAATCATGGCATTTACATACTAATCCATAGACAATGAAACATGCTATCAAATCATGGAAAAAAAATTATGAAAGCATGCAAATAATAAATGGGAGTAAAGGATTGTTACCAAAACCGAAGAAGCAACTCTCCTTGTCTCCAAAACGTGGTGGTCCTCTCCACCAAACTTTCTCTTGAAAGTGATGCATCCAATTGATCTCCTTTAAGCACGGAACGCATCCACTCTAAGGTGTCATCACTCTCACGTCATGTGAAAGCCCACACCTACATCAAAAATAATAGGAGGGGTGGTCTTTGGTACCCATATCTTCTTGGGTCCATGGGGATTAGTACCTTCTCTAACCCAAACAAAGTTCTTTGCTAAATTCTCAACATGTAGACGATCATAGCAAAATTTAGCAAGATGGCCTTTTCGGCCACAATGTGTACATGTGTACACATGAGCATACATGTGTTGATAGTGTCCGTGTGGAGCATGTGTATGCCGTGGAGGGTGTGCATGCATAAAAGATGAAACTTGTTTCTTACGAACCAAGATTTCCAAGCGTGTGTGGTTCATGGCACATTGGCTCATAGTGGAGCCCAAACAATCCATTTTCTTCTTCAACATATTTATATCATTTTTAATCATAGAAGAAGTGGAGCATGCAAGGGGTGATCTAGGTGAAACTACCCTAGCATGGCAAACATGTTCATCAATCTTATTTTTCAAAACTTCATTTTTCTTTAAACAAGCATTCAAATCATTTGAAATGGAAATAATTTTATTTTTCAAATCAACATTCTCTTTTAAAACAAATCAATTTTGAAGACAAGTTTCATTTTCTTCAAAATTGTTTCACAATTATTTTTAGACTTTAAAAATTCATTTTCTTTAAGTGCAAGATCTAATTGAGATTTTAATGAATCCCTTTCATTATAGACCTCAACCTTTTCTTGCAAAACACAATCAAGTCTAGAATGCAAACTTTTATTTTCTTTTTCAATTTCTAGACTTTTCTTTTTTAAAATATTATATTTTTCTATTAACTTTTCACATACAATAGATAGTTCTTCATTTAAAGCATGGGGATCATATTATCATCACATGAAGAACTAGCACTATCATCACAATCTAAGTGGGGTTCCGAATGTACCTCAAGGGAGTCATTCCCTTGGACCATGAAGCATTGAGAATCGGATTCTCCACTAGATTCCTCTTCTTGTTGGATTGGCAATAGAAGCTCGGAGGTGGTGGTGGTTGTCAATTTGTTCCACACTGCAAAGGCGGAATCAATGTTAGAAACACGAAAAAGATAATCTTTAGATAATGTGCTTCTAATGGCCTCTAGGGCTTGTGCATTGGCCCCTATATGATTGCTATCACTAAGGAAGGATTCCTTGGTAATGGCAAGGTAAACTTTATGACCTAGGGTTTGTAAATAAACGGTCATCCTAATCTTCCAAGCATGAATGTTGGAAGGGTCAAACATAGGTGGGGTCATGAAGGCCATGGTAAACTATATGTGTGCAAACAAGCAAATGCAAACAATAGATTAGCAAACAAAGGATCTTACTCCTAGGATGTTAAGCCTAATATCAGGAGCACTAGCTCTGATACCAATTGAAAGGGAACACCTAGAGGGGGGGTGAATAGGTGTTAGTGCTAATCTAAAACTTAATGCAAAACTAAGTGTGCTAAATGCGGAAGCTAATGCAAATATTGCAACACACTTAGTACAATCAACAAGTGTAGCCGAATTCCCCGTGAAGGGCTCTGGACTAACTCCTCTTGATTCCCCTTGAATGGGTTGAGGCGCTATGTGAAGCTCTTGTTGATTAGGTACAAGTGAGGCACACACAAACAACCAAGCATATACAAGATATAGCAATGTGAATTATGCAAGGCACAACAAGCAAATAGATATGTATGATATGAATTATGCTCAACACAAGCAAATATGATATGATGTTATGATATGATGTTATGTATGATGCTTTGCACAAATAAATGAGAGAGAGAGAGAGTTGAGAGATATTGGATCAAACGCAAACACACGGATATGTTTCGAGGTTCGAGCCCCTAGCTCTACATCCCCGCCTACACCACCGTGTAGGATTTCAATCCACTATACCGTCCACCGAGGACTCCCACCGAGGGAACTTCACCGAGAAGGATTTTTACAACAAATGGAGTACCTAACTCCTCTCTCAAACAACCACCTCACAACCGAGGGGTAGGCCCGTAGCCAATAACAACAACAATCAACACCTCTACCGAAGAGGGTTTACAACCAAACTTCACCTCTCTCTAGAGGGAGCAAATCAATCACCCGATCACCTCTACCTAAGAGGGATACAACAAGAATAAGGGTGTTACAACAAGTGGTTCCAAAAACCACAAACTCAATCTCTCTATTCTTTTCTCTTTTCTTTTCCACAAAAATAAGATCCTAAATAGATTAGGATAGAAGATAGCTCAAGTGTGGAAACTAGGTGTTTTTGGAAACAAGCAACAAAGAAAAACTACTTGAGAAATCTCTGAAGATGATAGAAAGTGAAATCCAATTCAATATCCCAAAAGCCTAATTTTCTTTGATTTTTCAAAAACCCAAAACAATAAAGATGAAATCTTTTTAGCACAAAACTATTTTGAAAACTTGTTTAAACACTAGAGAAACACTGAAATTTTTCTTCTTGAAACCTTAACAAAACAGCCCAAGAGATGGGGTATATATAGCCCCAATACAAAACTAGCCGTTAGAGCTGAGCTTGCAGCTCTGACAGGCAACGGTCGACCGGCCCGGTCGACCGCCAACGGTCGGAAATATGACCGTTGGCAACTGCGGTCGACCGGCCCGGTCGACCGAAACAAACAGAGAGCACTGTAAGTGCCCCGGTCGACCGGAGCGGTCGACCGTCCCAGTGCCTCCAAACGTGCACAGATTTGTGCACGTCGGTCGACCGGCCCGGTCGACCGACCTCAGCCTTAGTCGACTAGTCAGGCTACTAGTCGACTTGGTTGAAGCCTGGAACAAAAACTGGGTCAGAAAAACTGGAAAAATTATTTTATAAAAATCTTTTATCTTTTCTGAAAATCCCATAAAACTTGTTTTAATTTTATATTGAAACACAAACTTGTGATAAAAATTTCAAGACATATATCAATCATATCAATTCATTTTTGTGTCTTGCAATTTTATCAAAACCAACACTTGTATTTTATCAAACTTGATTTTTCAACACATGAATAGGGACATCAAATAAGCTTGTATAGGAAGTTAAAATCATATATGTATATCTAGAACATATCTAATATACATAAAAACTATTTAAGCTTGTTTTGATCTACTATTTATGAAAACCAAAATCCAAAACATAAATCTTTTGTGTGTTGTGTGCACTTGAGCATATCAACTATACTAAACTTTACAAATGGATCTAAAAACACACTATCTAAATTATGGATACCTAAGTCTTCTTGACGATCTTCATCTTCAAGTAGACTTGCTCCAAAACTCCATCCATGGGCTAAGCAATGTGTGATCTTGACGCTTTGGCCCTGGAATCATCATGAAAAGCTTCTAAACACCTTGTTGAAGCTAATCACCAACTAATATCTTGGTTAATGATATGAAACTTAAATAACACAAGATTATTAGTAAACATAACTACATGAGTTAATCATCATCAAAACTAGAGTGGAAGGCCTTTGGGCCAACATAGTTTGATGATGATTAACTCATGTAGTTATGTTTACTAATAATCTTGTGTTGCTTAAGTTTCAGATCATTAACCAAGATAATAGTTGGTGATTAGCTTCAACAAGGAGTTTGGAAGCTTTCACGTGGTGATTCCAGTGCCCGAGCATCAAGATAATACCTTTGCACTTGGTGGATCACGTTTGGGATCGAGTCGGCTTGAAGATTGAAGATCGTCAAGAAGACTTAGGTGTCCTAGTTTTAGTTTAGTGTGTTTTAGATCCATTTGTAAAGCTTAGTATAGTTGATATGCTCAAGTGCACAACACACACGTTTTTGTTTGGATATTGGTTTTTCATTTTTGGCTTAACCAATATTTGTTTTCATGAATAGTTGATCAAAACAAGTTTAATTGGTTTATGTATAGTAGTTTCATTCTATACATGCATGCTTAACTTTTAAATAAACTTATTTTGACTTTCCTATTCATTATTGAAAAATCCAAGTTTGATAAAATACAAGTTTTGGTTTTTGGTAAAAATGATAAGACACAAAAATAGTTCAAATTGCTTGATATTTGAGTTGACATTTTTATCACATGTTTATATATCAATGCAAAATGTTAAAACTATTTTTGGGGATTTTTATATATTTTACAAGATTTATTAAAATATTTTTAACATGATTTTCTGACCCATAAACTGGCTGCCAGGCTTTAGCGGTCGACCGGCCAGGTTGACCGTAAGCCAGAGATGGTCGACCGGTCGGTCGACCGACGTGTACAGGTCTGTGCACGTCTGGCCAGGCAATGGGCCGGTCGACCGGGCGGTCGACCAGACCAGAGAGCTTTGCTCTCTGTATCTGGGCGGTCGACCGGGCGGTCGACCGATTTGCCCAACAGTCATATTTATGACCGTTGGCGGTCGACCGATCGGTCGACCGCAAGCCTGTCAGGCTGACAGATCAGCCTAACAGCTAGTTTTCTGTTTGGCCTATATAAACCCCATTTCTTTGGGATTTTGGCTAAGGTTTTAAGAGAAAAAATTTCCCTATTCTCTGGTTTAAAAATAAGTTTTAAAAGTGTTTTAGAGCTTCAAAGATTTCATTTTTATTGTTTTTCAAGGGTTTTAGAAAATCAAAGAAAACTGAGTTTTTGGGATATTGTTTTGGATTTTCAATTCTATCATCTACAAGAGATTTCCCAAGTAGTTTTTCTTTGTGATTTGCTTTCCAAAAACACCTTGATATCCACTTGAGCTCTATCTTCTATCCTATTCTATTAGGATCTTGTTTAGTAGAAAAAGGAAAGAGGTTTGTGGTTGAGACATACCACTTGTTGTAAACCCTTGATTTCTTGTGTTGCTCCCTCTTTGGTAGAGGTTGAGGTTGTTGTATTGGGTTGTGGTTTGCTCCCTCTAGTAAGAGGTGGAGTTTGGTTTGTATCCCTCTTCGGTAGAGGTGATTTGTGGTTGTATGGCTACGGGCCTACCCCTCGGTTGTGAGGTGGTGTTTGAGAGAGGAGTTCGGTACTACTATTGTTGTAACAAATCCTCCTCGGTGGAGGTTCCCTCGGTGGGAGTCCTCGGTGGACAAGATAGTGGTTTAGAAATCCTTCTCGGTGAAGGCGGGGACGTAGAGCTTGGGGCTCGAACCTCGAAACATATCATTGTGTTTGCGTTTGATCCATTGCCTCTAACCCTCTCTCTTTTATTTATGCAAAGCATCATTCATTCATTCATATCTTATTGCTTGCATTTGTGCCTTGCATTATTTCATATTGTTCATCTTTATATGCTTGGCTTGCTTGTGTGTGCCTCACTTATACTTAACCACAAGAGCTTCATATAGCACCTCAACCCTTATCTAGGGGAATCAAGAGGAGTTAGTCCAGAGCCCTTCACGGGGAATTCGGCTACAGTTGTTGGTTGTATTAAGTGTAGTTGCAAATAGTTTTTAGCTTCCGCATTTAGTTTCTAGATTAGCCATATCACCTATTCACTCCCCCCCCCTCTAGGTGATTTCACTATTCACGCCTCCTCTAGGTGTATTTCAATATATGCATGGATTAAAGATAAGCTTCATATAAGCTCCCTCTTAACTCATGCATGGCAAATAAACAAAAAAATACTCAATGAAAGCGCATGATAATACCAAACATAACAATCATATGGATATACAATATAAGCGCATGATGATACCAAACATAACAATCACATGGATACATAATGTTAGCGCTAGGTACCAAATGATAAATAATATATATTCATTGTAATTGCTGACTAGATACCAAATAAAAAGTATATCAATACAATCGCTAGCTAGATACCAATATATCAAAAATATGATATCAAAAACTAGATATCAAAACAAAACAAAATATATGCATAAAACTAAAAACATGCATATATAAACTAAATCATTCTCCCCCTTTTTGTCAATCATCAACAAAGGGGTAAAACACCAATTGATAATGTATATCAATTTATATATGGAAGGAAGAAGAAAATCAGAGATTTTGTAGAAGTTTATGAAGGGAGATTTCTGTATAAGATTAGAATTAGTTTCTTAGGTGGGTTTGGATGCCTAACAGAATCACAAAAGTACGTGATTATATGTGAATTTTGAAAAAGTTAATTCATGATATTTTTAGCTGACTGTTTGAATAATAAAAAAGTATGAAAATCTTTTAAGATCACGAATTTAAAATTTTCAATTCTAAATAAAAATTTCAAATCTTTTGATTATCTTGTGTCCATACATGATTGATTATTTTTGACTTGATAACTATTTAAACCAAACAAATAACATTTAGATTCTTTAAAATCTTAATTATGTAAATTTCAAATCTGTTAAACAGATCTGAATTTTTTTTTTAAGGTTACATCCAAATTCAGCCTCATAGAAATTTTTCTGTTCGTGTTTTTTAAGATAAAGATTATAGCAATCTGATTGAACAATCCGTGTGTTGTACAATGGTTTCATAGATAGAGACGTCCCTTGTGCTGTGCAGAGGTGATGCTGGGCTCAGCTGAGTTACTTCAGAAAAGTCCAAGCAATTTGATTCGCCCACCGTGAACTCCGCCCAACTCGTGAAACTCATGGTTGATTTTTTTAATGGATCCCATTAAAATCCTTTCACACCAATTGCCAAGAAACAAAAACTCGTCCTGCGAGCTGGCACAAATTTCAGAACTTTGTCTTTTTTTATCTCTTTTACTTCTTTTGGTTTTGAGGTGGAGAATCAGAAGTCAGAACTTGTCCTTTGAAATAAAATAAAATAAATAAAGTTCCTTCCTTATCTTTTAATAAGAAATCAATTTCTGTGATTTTTCTCGTGCCTGTTTTCGTACCAAGTGTGGCATTTATGGTTCTCTGGGCTCAAAACAGTTAGAATCAACGGTCTGGATCATCTGATCAAGTTTGGTGCTAGTGAGATGAAAGATTCCAACTCCCTGTGTCCAATACAATTGTGAGAAGTCATTGGGAAAGGTGATATTTATTTATGGTCCTTGTTGAAAGCTGTTCCACTTCCAACTTTGTTGTAATAATTTTTCTGCTTCTTGCACATTTGTCCTCTATTATTGCTTCTTTGTGGAATTTAAGCACTAGGGTGTCATGTTTAAGATTTCACAGTTTTTCAGATATAAGACCAAGTGACCTCAAGCTTTTGATAATTGTTCTTGGGTTCCTTTAAGTGCACCACCACCCATCATTCTTGCCTTCTCAAGGGAAGGGGAGCTTCTTGAGACTGTTTGTTGAGAAGAGAGAGCTTAAAGTGAGGAGAAGAGAGAAGACGAGAGATCATTCAATAATGGTTTGTTTTCATGTTGTTGTTGCATTGGTTGTGTTTCTAGGTTTAGGGAATGTTGGTGAGTTTGCAATGGCATCAGTAGGAGGAGATGTTCATGTGGTGGGTGGAAATCAGGGGTGGGATGCTGCTTCAGATGTGGCTGCTTGGGCCATGGGAAGGTCATTCAGGGTTGGAGACAACATTTGTAAGCCCAACTTCTGTTTTTTTCATTCCTTCCTTCTTGTATTATTCAATTATTGATTTATTTTCCTATTTTTGTTAAAAAAAGAAAAAGAATCTAGTGTTGAGACTTGCTTGCAATTTGTTAGAAATTTAGGATGGTTGTTGAGGTTACTTGAAGGTTAAGGATGGAATAATATTGTGATCGTTTATCCTTTCTTTCCTTTCTTTTGGCTTGTTTTTCTTGTGGAAATGAGTGATTTTTTATATTTTGCTTTACTTCTCTGAGCTTACTCAGTTAAATATTCTTTTTCCTCAAATCTTTAGTATTAATGTTAACATTAATAATAATAATAATAAATAAATATTGTTGAGCTGACCATGTTGTCTGAAAGGAATAGTTTTTTTTTTTTTTTTTTTTTTTTTTTGAGAAATAGGATAAAAAACAACTTTTTTTTTTTTTTTTGGGGGGGGGGGGGGGGGGGGGGGGGGGGGGTGGGGGGAATGTAACAAAATAATAAGAGAAGGTTTATTTTCTTTAACAAATTTCCAAAACAATTTCCACAATAAAAAGGAAAAAAAGGTTAAAAAAAAATGAAGGATCAGCATAGTGTAAGAAATAAAATAATACTTTTGTCATCCTAAAATTATGAAATCAGCATAGGGCATAATTTATGGGTCCAATAAGGTTAAATACATAAAGCTCAAATAAAACTCCGTTGGACTTTGAACCCAAACTTATTATAACCACTCAACAGTTTTCTTTCTGTTCCAAGTAGACACGATACCAAACACGTGTGTCTCCGTATTTGCATACGCGTGTCTCCCCGTATTTGTATTTAACGCTCCCTGATTCTACTAGAGGCTGCTTGTTTTGGGATAAAAGTGGGGAAGTGGAAATACTCGTTTCTCATTTGGATGTTTGTTTGGAACCGAAAATGAGAAATGGAAAGCTCTTTCCTTTTTATTTTCTCTCACACTTCTTTTTTTTATATTATCATTTTCTCACTTGTAGTTTGCTACAGTTAATTTAGCAATCATATAAATCTTATTTGTAATGTATCTCAAACAGTTAATTTTGTGATTATATAAATCTCACTTGCAGTCTAATTACAATCAAAAAAAAAAACTTCATAATTAATATTTATTTTAATATTATTTTACGGTCAACTAGTCAACTTTTTTACTTTAAAGTACTAATCAAACACCAGTAAACACAATATACTTTTTCACTTATACTTTCATATTACAATCAAATATCGAGAAAAAAAAAGTGAAATGGGCAAATTTCAATTTTCAACTTTTTCCTCATTTCCCACTTTCACATTTTCTTCTCACTTCCAACAAATCAAAAAAGCCCTAAAAACCCTTGAGTTCAAAACTTGTTACTGAGAGTCATGTGAATTCGTTTTGGTTTCATCAACAGTCTTACTAGATAAAGACATTTTTTATTCGCACTAAATGCAACTAGAATTTGAGAAGTAATCTACATTTCCCGCTAAAAATGAAATTAAAACGAGGAACCTAAGTAACGCACTGCAAATGGCTGGCAGGGTTCACGTACTCCGCAGCGGAGGAGAGCATAGCCGAGCTCGGCAGCCAACAAGAATACGAGTCCTGCGACGTAGCCAACCCGATCCGTATGTACACGGCCGGGCTGGACAAGATCGAGCTCGACCGTCGAGGGCCGCGATACTTCGTCAGCTCCGCGCCCGAGAGTTGCAGCAAGGGGCTCAAGCTCCATGTCCATGTTGAGCCTGATCAGCCTGCAGGACTGAACCCAAGCAGTCACTCACCAAGTCCATGCAGCATCAGGGCCAGTGCCATCCAGTTCTGTGGAGGCTGGCCAGCTTCAGCATCTGGCTTGGCTTGCTCTGTTTGATTGGCTTCTTTCAGATTGTGTAGTTGGGATACTCTTTTGAGTGCTAATAAGTTGCTACCTTTGTTTTTTGTTTTTGTTTGGTTTTTTTTTAAATATAAATCATAACCTGATGCGAGGGGATGAACTCAAATCTCATTTATCTACTGCTAAGAGGTTTTATCACTGAACTACAGTGAAAACTTGCTCTATGAATGTGTGGGGGACAAACTCTTGTACTTGATTCTTCGTGGTTTGAATCGGGATCTGTAATCAATGTATTTGTTTGGCTAATATCCTTTCTTGTCTTTTATTGTCTTTCCCTTTTTCTAAAATTGCATGCAGATTAGTATCTAATTAACTACAAACACATATTTTTTCCCTCCTATTAGCATCACTATTCTTCTAGTATTACTATTCTTTCTTAAAATTATAGTATGTAAAATTTTGATGATATTAAAATTTGTTAGAATGATGGCTTAAATATTTTTGTATTACTTTTTACGGTCAAATAGGTTCATTTTGGGATATATATAGTTGATCAAGTGTGCAAGTTAACAAAATTGGAATGAGTTATAAAACCAAGTGTTCTATGTTAAATTTGAACTTGAAAGAATTTCTTAAGCTTCGTGAAATGTAAAACAGATAAGATACTTAGGAGAGAATGCTGGTCGATTACGTGTTACTAATGCATTTTTAATTTTTTTTGTCTAATTAATTTTTTGTACTCCTAACTTATAAGTTAAAGAGATCTGGGCCAATGCGCGTTGTCGGAAATCAGATATAGTTGTAGAAAAATAAAAAGAAACCAATAAATCAATTATATGTTATAGAATGTTAAATCAGTTGAAAAAACTGAATTGTATACATTATTAATGGGAACGATAGGGAACAATACCCAAAACATAAGCCATTATAATTACTTAATAAGAAAAATCTGTTCCTAATATAATTACTATTATGTAATCCTAATCTTAATAAATTATACTTTACATAAAAACTTTTATATGTAATCTAAAATTTAAAATATTTTTAATAAGGTTAAAAATTATTTTTACATTTTATATTTAGATAATCACTTGATCTAGATTAAAAAAAACTTATGAACTCATCTAATTGTTTTAAATGAAATTTGATAAGACTCATGATACGTATAATCATGAATATACCCAGTCGACTTATTGTAAAGTTAGCTCAGTAATCGTAACATTAGGAGAACAAATCCTACTCAAAATAGTTCAAATATAATAAAAATTGAAAAAATTCACTACAACCACATACTTTCCTTCATAATTAGGGGAAAAAAATTTATTCCCCTATTTTTTTAGCTACAACCTCATTCACGTCAGCATAAATTGATTCCTCTCAACCATCACTTTTTACATATTTTCATTTCCTCTTTTACTCGTCCCCATCGCCCCCGATATTACTTTCCCCTCAACGTCTACTCCGATTTTGTCGATATGGTGAAAATTCTGTGTCTCTCTAATATGACGAGCTGTAGATTATTATTCTTTTTTATTCTTTCTCTTTTTTTGAATTTTTTTATTTACGTGGTCTGTTGTAGAAATTTGTGATTTCTTTGCTATCTTCATCATTTCTTATTAAATCGCTTATGTAGATTTGCTGTTAGGTTTTTTTTAATTACTTCAATTGTTTTTTGACGATTTTACAGCAGCACACAATCTATCATGTTTATATGAGGTCCGAAATTTGATCATAATTTTTTGAAAAAAAACTCATTCAAGTTGTATTACTGATGACTGCAATCGGATTTGTAGTTCTCAAAAAAGACACAAATTGTATATTTTATTGAGATTGTGATAAGCCCCCGTCCTAGATAAATATATGCGTATTTATGAATGATGACTGCGGTTATAGTTGAGTTCTATGTATACTGGTCAATAAGTCATTTTTATGAGGATTGCGATCATGGTCGCAGTCTTAATAAAGAGGATTGCGACTATGGTCACAGTCCTATAAAAACTTAGAAACATGATATTTTTGTGAGGATTGTAATCTTGATCGCAGTCCTAATAATGAGAACTGCAATCATGATCGCAACCTTAATAAAGACTCAGAAATATGACATTTTTGTGAGGACTGCGATCATGATTGACAGTCCTAATAAAGACTCAAAACTATAATATTTATCTGAGGATTGCGAGCATGATCGTAGGTCCTCAGCTTAATACTGCGTGAGGGCATTATGTCTTTTTCACTGCTAAAACGTGCTTAACAATGCTTATTAATCGAGCCAAATCTGCACACATAAAAATACAGACTTTTAGAACAGTACTAGGTCCTTAATTCTACCGTGGTAGCCTACGGCTAACGGGTCGTAATCCACTGGGAGGGACAACGACGGAAGCTTTATAATAAGTTTTTTTAATTAATTAAAACATTTGAGGTTTTCTTTTCAGTTTTAAAAGAAAAATAAAATAGTTAAGAGGAAGATGGTAGAAGAAGAGATAGTGGTATTGTTGTTGTTTTAGCTATAAAAGAAAAGGACAAAAAGAGATAAAGAAAAGTGTTGAGATAAAAATCAGAAATAAAAAGAAATAAAAGAAGAATATTTACCTCTACTATTAAACCATAATGAAATTCACTTTAGCATAGAGTAAAGTAAAGTAGTAGAAAAAGAATAAAGGAAAGTAAGGCTTCGGCGAGATTGAGTACAATGAAGAAAAGTGAAAACTTTCATTAATTGTTACCTTCAATATAAGTTTCTTGATGAAAAGGTTACAATAGTGTCACTCTACAAGAACTTTTCCTCTCTTTTGATCATATAACTCTCTCCAGCCTAAAAATAAAAAAAATAAAAATTACATTGAAGAAGAAAAGAAAATCTAAACTAAATCTCTCTCTGGAATGGTGCCCCTTCTGCCTTTGAGGTATGAGGGTATTATAACAGAAAATCAGAGAGATAGGAAGCGTATGAAGACATGACAGCTGGCTATTTCTGATTTGAATCTTCCTTTACCTCCAAACTTGATTTGATTTATCAAAAATTTTACGTAGAAAAATCAATTCTGATTTGCAGCTTGTTATCGTATTGATTGCTGAATATGCCTTGAAAAACGAAGATTTGAAAAGAGTGATCAACATAAGAATTGTAAGCCTTTAAGTCTTCTTTCTGGTCATCTTGAATAATCAGATTTGACTTTCGGTAAGAACATTATGATTAAAATACTAAAATGTATCCAGTCTGAATCTAAATTAAATTGTTTCATCTCATCCGTTGATCTTCTCTTCTCTCTATCTATTTATCCTCTTGAATTTTCAGTTTGTCTTCTAGAATTGATAACATATCATTTATCTTCAACGAAACTGATAGGTCTTCAAACAATTCATTTTTTCCTTAAAATTAAATGATATTATCTTATTTGATATACTCATTTTCAGATAAGATAACTTCTATAACCTTTGATTTGAATTGATCCTCCTTTCTTTTAAATTTTTAGATTTAATGGATAAATCTGTCAATCTCTCCATGTTCTTCATTAATTACAGAGCATATCACTGAATATGAAAAATATTAATAGTAGAGTTTTATTTAAATATAAATGCAAAAATGTGACACATATGATATGAAAACATGTAATGCACGGTTTAATCACACCCCCATACTTATCTTTTACTCGTCCCCGAGCAAAACAAAAATAAATAAAAACAAAACAGACCTAACATACCTCACTTTCATATGAATCACGGTTGCACTTAGCATGTGCAATAAGCTGTTAAACCTCTAGGTTAACCCTAGAGGACGAGTTTTATCTAGTGAGGGTTTTCAGTGGATTGCACTACAAAATCCATAAAGAAAGAAAAAATAAAAATAAAGTATTAGTATTTTTTTTTGAAAACACATTTTAAAAGAAAAAATATTTGAAGTATTAATGTAAAAATTCAAGTAATCTATAAGTCATAGGATTATCAAAACTTAGTTATTTCTAAACTTAGTCTCTATTCAACAACTTGTTTTCAATTAAGGTAAGGATTAAAATTGTTTCATCTAGTCTATTATTTACCCAAGTCATATGTAACTTGTGACTGTGAAAATTTGACTTGGGATTCTTCAACTTTAACTCTTATGCCTTATATTTTCTTTTTTTTATTTATGGTGATAATATCCCTTAGCTTATTAGCTTTCTAATTTACCCATGTAACGAGCCTTAATCGGTGACTCTCAAACCGAACGGTTTTAGTGCACCAGGTAAGAAAATACCCCAAGGACTTAGTAATCAAGTAAACAGGTCACAAACTAAGGATTTTTATTTATATGAATGACTTTTAGGCATGAATAATTATGCTTCATGAGGCACAAATACCCAGCTTAATCAGAGCATTTTTATATAATAATTTTTTATTTTTTTATAAGGCATAAGAATCTTCATTTTAAAATCCTAAGTGTGTAAGTGTATAAAGTGTGCATATCTCGTTAAGGTAAAAATCAAGACTAAATTACTTTTTTAATTTTTCTTCCTAACCTCTAAATCAACAAATAATTTTATTTGACCAAGTATAAAGAATCCTAATATGATTCTCTTGTTGGCCCAGAGGCCATCACTCTAATTTGATGATGATTAACTCATGTAGTTATAGTTACTAATAATCTTGTGATATTTTGTTTCAGATATTTAATCAAGATATTAGTAGGTGATTAGCTTCAACAAAAGTGTTTTGGAGCTTTCACATGTTGATTCAAGAGTTCGAGCGTCAAGATCGCATCTAGTAGTTGGAGTCAAGCTCTCGGTGGATCGTGTTTGGATCGAGTCGGCTTGGAGATAAGAAGACCTCAGTTTATTTAGTTTAGTATTTAGATCTTGTAAAGGTAAATAGTGTTGATATGCTTAAGTTCACATACACACACAAGTTTAAGTTTGTTGGTTTTGGTTTTCGGCTTAACCGATTTTGGATTTCATGTCAAAAACATAGATATATATTTTATATGTATATTAGATTCTATCCATATAATATGCTTCAAAGTTGTTTCAATATCATGTTTTTGTATTTACATGTATTTTGAAAAAAACGGTTTTCCATTTCAAAGTTTGGTTTTTAGAGAAAATACCGATTTGGTTTAAAGGCAAATTTCATATCACAAAATGGGTTCAAAATGTTTGTAATATGTGTTAAATTTTAATCACACATACTTGTATTTCAAAGATCATAAAAGAACTATTTTTGTGGAATTTATGTATATTTTATGAGATTTTTTAGAAGGCGAAAAGACAAGTTTTTAATCCCTTTTAGTTTAGACCTGGCTGGTCTGCCGGGCGACCGAGGCAGAAGTCGGGCGACCAGCCTGGTCGACCGACGTGCAGGCCAGTGGTTGGAAGGCGATCGATAGACCCGGTCGATCGTCCAAAGAGCTCTGCTCTCTACAAATGGCCCGGTCGACCTGGCGGTCGACCGGCAGAGAGCTGCTGCTCTCTATATCCAGTCCAGTTGACCGGACGGGCGACTGGTGGCTCAAATCATAAAAATGACCATTGGCGGTCGACCGGGCAGTCGACTGGAAGGACAATTTTGCCCTTTGCCAGACTGCCAACGGCCAGATTTTGGTGGGTTATAAATACCCACCCTCTTGAGCTGTTTTAGCTAAGTTTTTAGAGAGCAATTTTTTCACCTTTACAAGTGTTTAACAGCAAGTTTTTTAAAAGAATTTTGGGCTTAAAGATTTGTCTTTATCTGTCTTAAAAAGGGTTAGAAAATTCAAAGAAAAATAGAGTCTTGGGAATTGGTTTTAATCTTCATTTCTATAGCTATTCTAGAAGTTTTCCTAAGAGTTTTTCTTTGTGATTTTGATTTTCAACTCTTTGTTTTCTCACACTTGAGCTATCATATCATTAAGATTAGTTTTGTGAGAAAATTAGTTTGTGGTTATTGATACCACCAAGAGTTGTAAACCTTCTTTATTTGAGTTCCTCTTGTGTAGAGGTGAGTGTGGAGGTTGTGTTGGTATCCCTCTAAGTGTAGAGGTGATTGATTATTAGAGTGTTGGCTTTGAGCCTTGTCCCTCTAGTGAGAGGTGATTGTGTGGAGTTGTGGCTTTGAGCCTTATCCCTCTATTGTGAGGTTGATTTGTTTTGACTAAGTCCCCATCCCTCTAAGCGTAGAGGTGATAGTTTGTGTGCCTTGCCTCTTGTGTAGAGGTTTGTTTTATTGGAGAAAGGAGTGTGTACTCCCAGTTTGTATTACCCAAATCCTCAGTGCAGGTTCCCTGTGTGGACGATATAGTGGAAATCCTTCTGTGTGAGGCGGAAGGCGGGGGACGTAGAGCAGTGACTCGAACCTCGAAACATATCTTTGTGTTGCGATTGATCCACTATCTTTAAACTTCTCTCTCTTATATTGTGCCTTGCATCATTTCATATGTTCATATCATACTTATATGCTTGGTGTTGCTTGTGTGTGCCCATATTTGTGTTCAACAAAGAGAGCTTCAAATCGCACCTCAACTCTTATTAGAAGAATTTAGAGGAGATAGTCCAAATCCCTCCACTGGGAATTCAGCTATACTCTTTGGTTATACTAAGTGTGTTGCAATTTGTTTTAATTCCGCATTATTTGTCATTAGATTAGCCTTACCCTATTCACCCCCTCTAGGTGTCCTTTCAATTGGTATCAGAGCCTACGCTTCTGATATTAGGTTTAACCACCTAGAAGTGAGATCTTGGTTGCTAACTAGTATTTTGCATTTGCACACTTATTTGTTTACACACACTCATGGATTACCTTACCCCTCCATGTTTGATGTTTCTAACATCGATATGTGAAAGCTTAAGATGAGTATGTATCTCAAGACCCTAGGAATGCATGTTTACCTTGCCGCTACTAAAAAATCTTATCTTGATAATAGCAAGCATATAGAGGCCAATGCAAAGCCCTTGAGGCACTTAGAAGCACTCTAAGAAAAGATTATCTTATGACTGTTTCTTATTATGATTCCGCTTTTGCAGTATAGAACACTTTAACCTCTCCAAAGCTTCAAACATCAAAATATGTGGGGAGGCATTTAGTGGAGATAAGTTCGACCGACTTGCTACATGGTCCAAGGAAATGACTCCCTCGAGTTAAACTCAGACACCTATCTAGATGATTGTGCTAGTTCTTCTTGTAGTAATGATTATGTGACGCCAATGCTTTAAATGAAGAACTATCTCTTGTTTGTGAAAACCTATTAGAAAAATACCAACTCTTAAAAAAAGAAAAGTTTTAAACTAAAAGAAGAGAATAAGGATTTATTTCTAAACTTAACATGGCTTTGTAAGAAAGAGATGAGATCTCAAATGAAAGGGACTCATTGAAATTCCAACTTGATCTTGCCTTAATGAAAAAAAATCTTAAAAGGTAAAAAAATGATTGTGATGAAGTTTTGAAGAAAAATGAAGTTCTATCTTTAAAACTTGTTTTTGTTTTAAAAGAAATGATTCTTTGAAAAAAACAAAATTATTTCTAATTTCAAAAGAATTGGATTTGATTTCTATTGAAAATAAATTCTGAAAAATGATTTAGACTCACATGTTTGCCATGCTTTACCATCTAGTGTACTATTGCATGCTCCACATCTTCTTCTATTATTGAAAATGATATATTGTTGGCTCAGAAGCCTTCCACTCTAGCTTTGATGATGATTAACTCATGTAGTTATAGTTTACTAATAATCTTGTGATATTTAGTTTCAGATATTTAACCAAGATATTAGTAGGTGATTAGCTTCAACAAGGTGTTTTGGAGCTTTCACATGTGATTCAAGAGCTCGAGCGTCAAAGTTCATATCTAGCACTCGGATGGAGTCAAACTCGGTGGATCACGTTTGGATCGAGTCGACTTGGAGACGACGCTATACAAGAAGCTCAGTTTATTTTAGAATAGTTAGTTTAGATCCATTGTTAAAGATTAGATAGTGTGGTATGCTCAAGTTCACAACACACACTTGTTTCAAGTTTCATGTTTGTTGGTTTTCGGTTTAACCGATCTTGGTTTTCATGAATAGAATTGAATCAAAACAAGTTTACATGGTTAATGTATATTAGATTTGATCTATATACATGTATGCTTCATATTCTTAGAAAGCTTATTTTGATAACCTATTCATGTATTGGGTTTTGTATTTAAACAAAACTTATTTTCGGATTTAATGTCAAAAACATGATATATATCTTTCATGTATATTGGATTCTATCCATATACTATATGCTTCAAAGTTGTTTAAATATCATGTTTTTGTATTTACATGTGTTTTGAAAAAATCGGATTTCCATTTAAAAATCTAAGTTTTGGAAAATATGGATTTTGGTTTTCGGGAAAATTTGTAAGTCACAAAATGGTTCAAAATGTTTGTAACATGGTTTAATTTTACTCAACATGTTTTTATATCAAAGTATTATGCTGAAACTATTTTGTAGATTTTTAGAGATTTTATGAGATTTTATTTAAAGCCAAAAAGACCAGTTTTGAATCCTGTATTTTGTCCTGCCAGGTCTGGCGGTCGACCGGGACGGTAGACCGCCGATGTGCACGAGACGTGCACAAAGGCCAAGTTGGCTTGGCCGGTCGATCAGCGGTCGACCGACTGAAGTCACCCCACTCTGGGTGGGGACGGTCGACGGACGGTCGACCGTAAGCCTTGGCCCGGTCGACCGGGTGGAGAGCAATTGCTCTCTGGATCTAGCACGGTCGACCGGGGTGGTCGACCGCTGGGCTCAACGATCTCTTTTTTGACCGTTTGGCCGGTCGACTGGCCGGTTAATCGGAAGGGCATTCTGGCCCTTTTCAGCTGCCAACGGGCAGATTTTCTTAGGGTTATAAATACCCCATTCAAGAGCTGTTTTCAATAAGAATTTTGAGAGCAAAAATTTTTCTACTTCTCTAGTGTTTAAATAGCAAGTTTTCAAAAGAGTTTTGAGTTTCAAAAGATCTATCTTCATTTGTTTTAAAGTATTGAAAAATTCAAAGAAAAAGAGAGTATTTGGAATTAGTTTTTGATTTTTATTTCAATATCTATCTTGTGATTTTCTCAAGTATTTTTTCTTTGTGTTTTCATTTCCAAACACTTTATTTTCTCACTTGAGCTTATCATTCTATCCTATCTATTAGGATCTTTATTTTTGTGGGAAAAGAAATTGGTTTTGGTCTTTGTGATCACCAAATGTAAAACCCTCCTTATTTGTGATATCCCTCTTGTGTAGAGGTTGATTATTAGAGTGGTGGTTTTGTGCCCTATCCCTCTAGTGAGAGGTTGATTGGTTATTTGGTTTGTGCCCATCCCTCATTTGTGAGGTTGATTTGTGATGGCTTTATGCCTAGCCTCTAAGTGTAGAGGTTGTGCTGTATTTGAGAGAGGAGTTGTGTACTCCTGGTTATTGTATGGCCCAAAATTCTCAGTGGAGGTTCCCTGTGTGGGAAGTCCTGTGTGGACGAGTTAGTGGAAATCCTTCTTGTGAAGGCGGGGACGTAGAGCTGTGTGCTCGAATCTCGAAACATATCCGTGTGTTTGCGATTGATCCACTTTCTCTAACTCTCTCTCTTACTTTGTGCATTGATTTCATATTGTCATATCATATACATGCTTGTGTTGTTTGTGCGTGCCTCACTTTGTTTAACCATGAGAGCTTCATATAACACCTCAACTCTTATTCAGAGAATCAAGAGGAGTTAGTCCAGAGCCCTTCACCGGGAATTCGGCTACACTCGCTGATTACACTAAGTGTGTTGCAATTAGTTTTAAATTTCAGCATTATTGTTCATAAATTAGCCGTACACCTATTCACCCCCCTCTAGGTGTACTTTCAATTGGTATCAGAGCCTACGCTCCTGATATTAGGTTAACCACCTAGGAGTGTTATCTTGGTTTTGCTAATCTACATTTGTATTTATATTTGCACACATATAGTTTGCACTCATGGATAGCCCTCCTATGTTTGATATCTCGAATTGATATATGAAAGGTTATGATGAGTTGTCATTTAAAAGTCCTAGGTTATAAAGTTCACCTTGCCATTACAAGGAATCCTACCTTAGTGATAGCAAACATATAGAGGCCAATGCACTAGCCCTAAAGGCACTTAGAGCATTTCTTGATAAAAAATATACATGTGTTTTCTCATTATGATTCTGCTTTTGCAGTGTGGAACATTTTGACATCTCCTGAACTACCAATGATTATCAATAAGAAGAGGGAAATCTAGTCGAGACAAGTCCGACGATCGTTGCTTCATGGTACAAGGAATGACTCCCTGAGGTACACTCGGATACTCAACTAGATGTTAGTACTAGCTCTTATTGCAATGCGTGCATGGATGCACAAGCCTTAAATTATGAACTAGCTAAAAATTGTGAAAACTTGATTTCAAAATATAAACTTTAAAAAAGGATAGTTTTAGTTTAAAAGAAGAAAATAAAAATTTATCTTCTACACTTGAGATTGCTTTGCAAGAAAGGGATGAGATTTAAGTGAACGTGACTCACTTAAATCCAACTTGATCTTGCTCTAAAAGAAAATGAAATTTTGAAAATAAAAAATGATTGTGAAAATATTTTGAAGAAAAATGAGTCTTTAACTTCAAAACTTGATTTTGTATTAAAGAGAATGAATCCTTAAAAACACAAATTGCTTCTATTTCAAAGGATTTGGATTTGGTTTCCAAGAAAAATATTTCTTTGAAAAATGATTTAGTTCTCATGTTTGTCATGCTAGTGTAGCTTCACATTCTAACTCTCCTATTGCATGCACCTCCTATTCCTTGATTGAAAATGATATATCTATGCTTAAGAAGAGTGTTGAATGTTTAGGCTTCACTTTGAGCCATTGTGCTTTGAACCACTCACGTTTGGAATCTA
This sequence comes from Agave tequilana, assembly GCA_038442645.1. Taxonomy (NCBI): domain Eukaryota; kingdom Viridiplantae; phylum Streptophyta; class Magnoliopsida; order Asparagales; family Asparagaceae; genus Agave; species Agave tequilana. The sequence goes on from JAVJIF010017493.1 coordinate 96,552, forward strand.
TGTTTTGAAAGAAAACAAGTTCCTCCTATGCATGCACCAAACCACGGCATACCACATGCTCCTCACGTTCACACCCATCACACAATATATGCTCATGTGTACACATGTACACATTGTGGACGTAGGACACCTTACTAAGTTTGTTATGATCGTATACATGATTCAAATTTAGCAACTAAATGTTTGGGTTAGGAAAGGAGTTAACCCCATGGACCCAAAAGAGTATGGGTACCAAAAGACCACTCCCATTTTATTTGATGTAGGTGTGGGTTCTCACATGACGTGAGAGTGATGGTGCCTTGAGGTGGATGCGTTCCGAGCTTAAAGAGGACTATTTGATGCATCACTTTCAATGGGAGTTTTGTGGGAAAACCACCATGGTTTGGAGACATAGAGATGTACTCTCATCGGTTTTGGTAACGATCTCTTACTCCTCATTTATATTACATGCTTTTCATGTCATTGATTTTTAGCATGTTTTTGATGTTTCGTGATTAGTATGTTAAATGTCATATTATTAGACTTGTGATATGCATGATTAGTATTTGAGACACCCATGTTTATATGATTTATATTTAGTGTTCTCACTTAGTTTAACTATGTGTATCCTAGATCTAATGCATGTTCATTTACCATAATGGTCATATAAGTTTTGTTTTGATTTCTATGCTTCATATTTAGTTTTTCGTTAAAACTTAGGTATATACTTGTACAACTAGTGAGCCACAAATAGATTATTAAATGTTTGTGCTTGAATGCTCATTTGTACCATTAGATGTGCTAGTATATGTTGGCCCAAGTTACAATCACCCATGATTAGTGTATTTTGATGATTACAAAACATATTAGTTATTTGTACTAATAACATTGTTGTTTAAATGTGTTTCAGATTTCTATTCATTCTAGAAGTCTTCTCTCACAAATACAAGGATTGGACTCAAGTTAACTCCAATTGGGCTCAAGGAACAAGTGTGAAGATTATATGAAGAAGCCTATTGAACGATCTTGAAGTCCTTAGAAACATTGTAAGAAATAGAATGTTAAAGTTTGAGTATATGAAATTTGGCTCTAGGATTTGCACACACACTTGTTCATATATTTCCTATGTTTTGGAAAATGGTTATTTCTAAGTTTTATGCCTTAGTTTATATATACATGTACCAAAAGCTTTATATCTTAAAAATC
>JAVJIF010017494.1:0-93094 GCA_038442645.1 Agave tequilana
AAATTTAGATCTGAAATTTATCTTTGAAATGAAAGTTAAATCATGTTATTTGAATATAAAATAAAAGTTATGATAATAACTAAGAATGGTATCAAGCAGATCAGTAGAACTAAAACTGGTTCAATCCAAAACCCGATATATGTATTTGAAATCCAAAACCGATTCAATCAAAAACCAAACATATTGAATTTATGTGTGTGTATTGTGTACTTGAGTATATCATACTATTCTGATCTTTACAATTTGGGATCTAAACACAAAACTAAAACTATGGATACCTAAGTCTTCTTGTAAAGCGCCGTCTCCAAGTTTGACTCGGTCCAAACCGTGATTCATCAATCTTGACTCCAAAGAGTGCTAGATGTCATCTTTGATTCTTAGGCTCTTGAATCACTTTGTGAAAGCTTCCAAACCATCTTTTTGAAGCTATCACCAACTAATATCTTGGCTAATGATCTGAAACTAAAACATCACAAGATTATTAGTACACATAACTACATGAGTTAATCATCATCAAAACTAGAGTCGAAGGCCTTTGGGCCAACAATCTCCCCCTTTTTGATGATGACAAAACTCTGGAGTTATATATGCATGAATTAAAGTAAAGCTTCAAAGAGCTCCCCCTTAACTCAGCATAAAGATAAACAACAATAGAGATGCATATAAACAAGGTTCTTGACATAAAATGAATATGCATATGAAACATGCTCTTGATACTAATAAAAAAATGCTCTTGATACCAATTAAATAAACAAATGCTCTTTGATACCAATAAAATAAAACAAATAAATTATCAAACCATGCTCTTGTTACCAAAAACTCTTGATACTAAAACATGCTCTTGATACCAATGAAAATAAAACAACCAATAAAACAGAAAACTTATGCATAATCATGCATATGAACTCCAAAATTCTTCTCCAAACTAATCACATGCATATTATTTTTCAATTCTTCTCCCCCTTTTTGCAATCATCAACAAGGGGTAAAAACAAGCATGATAGAAACAAAGTTTTCTCCCCCAAAATGTTTGAAACAAGGAACCAATAAACTTTTCTAAGGGTGAAATCAAAACCAATATGATACCAATTAAATCATATAACTATGAAGGTCATTATGATATCAAATGAAATAACAAAATTTAGGTAATGCAAATTCAATTTGAAATTAAACAATTGAAATCTAAACAAGGCATTGAAATAAAAAAAAACAACATTTTATATCAAAAAGAAACATATGTAGAGTAAACTAGATACCAATTCACATGATACCAATTGAAAATAAAACATTTTGAAAATGAAACACATGATACCAATGGATAATAAAAACAAATTGATACCAATTTTAAGGAAACAATAGCATCTTGATACCAAAAGAAGATATTTTTCATTATAAGCATATGATACCATTACTTTAATATCATAAAGTTAGGGAGTGGGAACAAAAACAATGGTAACCAAATACCAATTGAAATATAAAATACGAGTTTTCTCCCCCTTTATGAAATACCAAAAGAAAATATGCATAGGCTTGAAATAAATACCAATTGAAATTAATCATTGAAACATGATATTCATTAAAAATTCAAGCTTAACAATCTTAAAATTATGATAAAGCTTGTATATGGATACCAATTGAAAAACAAATTGATACCAATTGAAAAACTCAAGCTTAACATAACCAAAATTTGTGCGTCAAGATATAGGGATATAATAAGCACAAATAAATCTTTTATATATGTATGTAAAAGATAGATATCAATTGAAATTGATACTATATGAAGTGCAAGCATACATACATAAAACACAACATATATGAGTATACAAAAAGATGTCATATTGATACCAATTGAAAGGATTCAATGATACCAATTGAAACAACAATAAGATCAAGTGTATGACTCATATCAACTACCACCCATTTCATGATCAAGTTTAAAATGATTTACACTATTAAGCATACATGAGCATGATCTCCCTCCAACCGCCCATGAATGGTAGGGTTTTTCAAAAGTAATTTGGAATTATAGTTTGTTTGAAAAACTCTACCAAATTGAAGAATACGAACTAGTTATATGAAAATTTGAAAACTAGCACGTAATCCTTCAAGTGAGGAATAACAAAAATGTTTTTCATGAAAACACATGTAAATCACATGACATTAAAACACTCAAAATCCATATAGCACAAATTGTACTCATGAAACTAAATCACGAGAAAACAAATAGGGTGAGTGTACAAGTGTTGTGTGAAACATATCATCATGAAAATGGACAATCAAGCTCGATTGAAATTCCTTTAAAATATGAACACTTGAAAAACTAAATCTTCATTACTAAAGGAAATTTCCTCAATGACACAAAATCATCATAACAAATTAAACTCCAAGGCATATGTATGTTTTGACAAAACAAAAGTATACATACATATCCCTAAACACAATTGAGTCCAAAATATAGATTTGCATGAAAAGCAAATGACTCAAGGGGCATACATGTATATCTTAAGGTTTGGCAAAATAAACATATACATGAAGTGAAAACACTTAATCATAGAAAACACATCAAAAATAGGAATACATGTTTGAATGCATGAATCACCAAAACTAACTATATTAGAACATATAATGGGTACAAATAGGCATCCAAGCACAAACATATATAAGGTTATTTTGTGGCCCATTCTATGTACAAGTATAAATCCTAGTTTTAATGAAAACTAACATCTAAGCATATATCCAAATCATTAAGCATAAACGAGTCATAAATCAACAATATTCTAAAAATGATCATTATGTAAATCCATATGCTATAAGATCAAGATATACATAATATCAAAACAATTGTGAAAACACAAAATATGGTTCATCTAAACAATGGTGATTTCAAATTGCAATACATGTATAGCAATAAACATACTAGTCAAAACATGAATCATTAAACGAAAGTTATAGAACATCATATGGTCATTATGCAAATGCATGTGCATTAGATCTAGAGCATACATGTTAGTCTAAACAAGGTGAGATACTAAATATAGATCCATATGAAGCATGGGTGGCAAGTAGCTAAACATGTACAACCTTAATCTAATGAACATGGCACAAAGCATAATGAACCAAAAACACAACATGCTATAAAGATGAACCTAGAAAGCATGTAAACACTAAATGGAGTAAGGGATTGTTACCAAAACCGAAGAGGCAACTTTTCATGTCTCCAAAACCCCGGTTGTCCTCCCACCAATTCTCCTTGAGAGTGAAGCATCCAAATGGTTCTCTCTTTAAGCTTAGAATGCATCCACCTCAAGGCACCAATGCCCTCAAGTGATGCGAGAGCTCCCACCTACATCAAAAGTTAAAGCAGTGGTTTTTGGTACCTATTTTCTTGTGGGTCCACGGGGGTTAATATCTTTTCTCAACCCAAACATAATTAGTTTGCTAAATTTTCATTATAAATACGATCATAACAAAATCTAGCAAGGTGGCCTTTACGACCACAATGTGTACATGTGTACACGTGAGCATACATATGATGATGGTGATCATGAAAAGCATGTGTATGCCTAGATGGGTGTGCATGCAAGGTTTGAACTTTTTTCTTGCGAACCAAGGTTTCCAAACGTGAGTGATTCATGACACAATGGCTCAAAGTGGAGCCCAAACTATCAAACACTTTTCTTCAAGACAATTATATCCTTTTCAATGCTAGAAGATAAAGTGGAACATGCAATAGGTGTGCTAGAAAGAAGCTACACTAGCATGGCAAACATCATTCTCTTTTTGCAAGGATGTATTTTTAATCAAAACCAAATCCAATTCTTTTGTAATGCATCAATATCATTTTTCAAAGTGAGATTTTCTTTAAAAGTAAAATCCAATTTTGAAGATAAGATCTCATTGTGCTTTACAACATCATCACAATCATTTTTGTTTTTCAAAAATTCATTTTCCTGTAAAGCAAGTTCGAGTTGAGATTTAAGTGAGTCACGTTCACTTGTTGCAATCTCTTCCTTCCTTCTCTGCAACATCAATTCAAAATTAGAGCATAAATCATTTAATTCATTTTTCAAAACAAGATTATCATCTTTCAACAAATCATGTTTTTCTAACAAATTTTCAAGCTTTTGAACAAGTTCCATATTTAAGGTTGAACTTCAAAACATCCATGACAATATGAACTAGAGCTATCATCTATTTGAGAATCCGATTGTACCTCAAGGGAGTTCTTCCCTTGGACCATGAGCATTGCTCTTCGGACTTTTCTCTCTTAGATCTCCTCATCTTGTTGATAATCCTTGGAAGCTCGGGAGAAGTCAAGATGCTCCAAACTGCAAAAGCCGAATCATAATGATCAAAAACGGGTAAAAGAGATTCATTAAGAGATGCTCTAAGTGCTCTAAGTGCTAATGCATTGGCCTTCTTATGCTTGCTACTATTTGGGAGGGATTCTATGGTAATGGCTTGATAAACAAGATGTCCTAGGTCTTTTAAATGTTTACTCATATTAACCTTCCATGTATCAAGTCTAAAATGGTCAAACATAGGAGGGCTAGCCATAAGTGCAACATATGTGTGCAAATGAAATATGCAAATGAAGATTAGCAAACCAAGATCACTCCTAGGTGGTTAAACCTAAATATCAGGAGCGCTAGCTCTGATACCAATTGAAATCACCTAGATAGGGGGTGAATAGGTGATATAGCAATCTGTGAACTAAATGCGGAATATGAAAACTTAATGCAATTCACACTCAAGTGCTATCAACAAGTGATGCACACAACCAAGCCAAGCAAATATGAATGAGCAATATAAATAGATGCAAGGCACAAAGTAAAGAGAGAGTTAGAGAGAGTCAATGGATCAAGCGCAAATAACAAGATATGTTCCGAGGTTCGAGCACCCAGCTCTACATCCCCGCCTTCGACACACGAAGGATTTTCAATCCACTAGCTTGTCCAACAAAGGACTCCCACAAGGGAACCTCCACCGAGGATTTGGGGCAATCACAATTACAAGGAGTACCCAACTCCTCCCTTACAAACCACAACCTCCTCTTGAGGCAAACTTCAAACCAACACAACCTCCTCCTTGAGGCAAGCTTAACCCATACAAAGATCACCTCACAACCTTGAGGGATACAACCCAATAGCAAATCTTCCTCAACACAATGAGGGAAAGGCACAAAGCCAAGCTAAATAGGGTTTACAACTTAGTGGTTTCAAACAACAACCACAAAACAATCTCTTTTTCTCACACAAAATCCTATAGAGAAGATAGTAGATTTTAGCTCAAGTGTGGAGAAAACCAAGGGATTTGAAACCAGCAACTCAAAGAAAATCTTTGGGAAATAAATGAAACCAAGATAGAGAAGTTCAATTCAAAAGCTTTTCCCAAAACCCTTTTCTTTGATTTTTCAAACCCTAAAGAAAACACCAAAAAGATTGTTCGATTTGAATCCAAAAACCTATTTTGATTGCAGCAAAAACACCTGAGAGAATGAAAATTTTAGCCCAAAATTCTTAGAGAAAACCTCTCTCAAATGGGGCATTTATAGGCAAATCTGGAAAATAGCCGTTGGCAGCAGAACTGCCAGAAATACCCTGCCGGTCGACCGCACGGTCGACCGTCCAACGGTCAAAATACAGCCGTTTCACAGCTGCCGGTCGACCTGGCGGTCGACCCAAACAATAGAGACCAATCTGCTTACAGTCGGTCGTCGACCGCACAGTCGACCGTCTACAGAAACAGCCGACGTGCACGGTTTCGTGCACGTCCGATCGATCGGCCGGTCGACCGTAGGCTTGGCACGGTCGACCGGACTTGTCGACCGGCCCAGCCTGGCTGTTCAACAAAATAGGTCAGATTGGAGCACATTTTTCAGGCTGAAAACGTTCGAATTCATAAAACGGTATATAGAATAATTTGTATATCTTTAGGTTATCTTTTTAATGCAACTGAAATCAACTCAATATAAGTTTGGATGCGAAAGTTATCAATAAAACACTGACAGGTGTCAAAACAGAAACTGTAAGCTATTTTCAGAACAAGAACAGATTTCAACCAAATATTTGACAACTTTAAAACTAGAATCTGAAATGGTTATTAAATAAGAAATTTAGATCTGAAAGTTATCTTTGAAATGCAAGTTAAATCATGTTATTTGAATATAAAATGAAAAGTTATGATAATAATTATAGAAGGGTGTCAAGCAGATCAGTAGAACTAAAACTGGTTCAAATCCAAACCCGATATATGTATTTTGAAATCCAAAACCGATTCAATCAAAAACCAAACATATTGAATTTATGTGTGTGTATTGTGTACTTGAGCATATCATACTATTCTAATCTTTACAATTTGGGATCTAAACACAAAACTAAAACTATGGATACCTAAGTCTTCTTGTAGAGCGCCGTCTCCAAGTTGACTCGGTCCAAACCGTGATTCACCAAGCTTGACTCCAAAGAGTGCTAGATGTCATCTTTGATGCTTAGGCTCTTGAATCACTTTGTGAAAGCTTCCAAACCATCTTGTTGAAGCTATCACCAACTAATATCTTGGCTAATGATCTGAAACTAAAACATCACAAGATTATTAGTACACATAACTACATGAGTTAATCATCATCAAAACTAGAGTCGAAGGCCTTTGGGCCAACAAATAAGTGCCTTTTGAATGTTCAAAAGTTGGGAAACGTTGCACAGAAAGACCAACAGTCAGAAACTGTCCAACAGTCAGAAACTGCCTATAGTCGACTTGCCTATTGAGTTAGTCGACTATACTAGGCAAATTTCCTACTATTAGTCGACTAGTTTGAGTATAAGTCGACTAGGTCAAGATAAGCTCGAATGACAGGTTTCTGGATAACTGAATCAAGTCGACTGCAACTAACTTTCAAGTCGACTGGACCAGCTATTAGTCGACTAGGGGCAAGGTATTAGTCGACTACAAATGCTATTAGTCGACTATGTTTTACTGTCAAGTCGACTAATGCAGAACAGATAGTTGGGTCTGTTTTGGACACAAGACTTAGTGACTAGGGTTTGGATCAAGTCGACTACACATGTTATTAGTCGACTATAAGGGACTGTAAGTCGACTAACAGGACTATGATATGTGTATGTGTCAAGGCTTTTAACATGCTATTTCATAATTATAATCACATCATATCACTCTCTTTGGGACATCTTGATCATGTAGAACTCTTGATTCTTCGTGTGTTAGAGCTCCAAATGAAATGCTTCACAAAGTCTTCATCAAAACAAGTTCCAACATAAGTGAGCTAGACTCGTTGGGGATCTAGCAGAATTTTTATCGTTAGAGGTGTGATATTAACTTAACGGTTAGATTAAATCTTATAAGAGGTGTGATATTAACTTGACAAGGATGTGAGCTAGAGGTGTGATGTTAACTTAGCTCTGTAAGTATTACAGTTTTGTTTGGGAAGACTGAAAATACCAATGTCATACGTGTAGTGTTAAACTTGACAGTGGAGGTAATGCTAGAGGAGTAATTTTGAACTTGGCATTGTCATCTCGACTTCGATAAGGAAGTTCGAGGGAAAGTCAATGTCATAGGTGTATTGTTAAACTTAACAATGAACTAGATGCTAGAGGTATGATGTTAAACTTAGCATCACTCAACTCAGCTTCGATATGGAAGCCAGAGAAAAATCATTGTCATAAGTGTATTGTTGAACCTAACAATGAACTGGATGTTAGAGGTGTGATGTTAAACTTAGCATCGCTCATCTCAGCTTCATATGGAAGCCTGAGGAAAAGTGACTGTTAGAGATTTAATATTGAACTTGGCAGCAACTTAATCACTGTTAAAGGTATAGTGTTGAACTTAACAGTAACTTGTCAGAGGTGTGATGTTAACATGACAGTAGTTGATTTGCGACATGAGAAATTTTGAAGACTCGTCATTCTATTAATGAGAATTGTCAAGTGGAGTTTAGAATGTCAGAGGTGTAGTATTAACTTGACAAGAATTGATTTGCAATATGAGTAATTTTGAGGACTTGTAACTCCATGATAGGGAGAGACAAGTGAAGTTCGTACTCACTGTGGAGTATTAAAACATTTCATTGTTAGAGTTGTGGTATTAAACTTAACAATGATTAAGCTTGTAGACCTACCACTCTATGGAAGAATTGGTAGGGGATTTTGGGAAAAATAAAATGAATTGTCAGAGGTGTAATATTAACGTGATAACCATTGATTTTCTAGGGACATGGGAGATTCTCCATTAGAGGTGTAATATTAACATAACAGCGGAGATTTTGAAACGATTTTTGTTATTAGAGGTTTAATATTAACTTGACAGAATCCACTGGGGATCGAAAATCTGGCTTGTCAGAGGTTTACTGTTAACGTGATAAGTTGATTGCTAAAATGAAAGAACAATCAAAGAGTTAAGAAATTACCGTGTAGCTTGTGGCTAACGGGGCGTGTCCACGAGGAGGAATGCGATGAAAGCTTTCGATATTTCGTTTTATATCAAAGAATTGTGCTTGTTTTTTAATTAAAAAGAGAATGGAAAGAAGGAGATGATTAAAAGAGAAATTGCAACTTTAGAGAAGGCTTTGGAGAAGGTGATTTAAAAAGCTCGAAAATTGTTTGGTTGATTTTAATAAAGAAAAAAATCTGGGCTTACTATCTCACTACTCAACCGTTTATTCTTCTATTGAAATCCTTAGTGCCTCAACTTGATCATAGGCAAAACTTAAGGTTGACTTTAGAAAGTTTGAAGTAAAGCATATAAGATGGTTGGAAAAGTTAACTCTTTTCTTTAAGAAACCGTTTTGAATCGAATGTTAAATCATCAAGAGCGAAGAAGCAAGTATGAGATAAAAATAAGTTCAAGAGACGTTCTTAAAAGAAGTATGAGTTTAAAAATTCAAACCCATCCTCATGTGCCTTCAAGAACACTTTCAAGAAGAAAGGCTTTAAGTTAGGCATGTAAATGATTCATTGGGTCTTTTTCATTAAAATCAGAAAAGAAGAAGAATTAGAGAGAGGTACAATAGTGAGCCCAGAAAAACCGATTTAACTACTTATGGAAGACAAAGAAAAATGCAAGTAAATAACGCAAGATATACCGTAAATGAGTGAAAGAAAAAGTAGCTCGATTCTTGTATTGATGTCACTTCAATCTTCAAGTACAAGCACTCAATTTCTCTCTCTCTCACACAAGTATTTGTAATGGACTACAAATTGCAAAACAAAAATACAACTTTTGTACTATCTAACAAAAGCCTAAACCTTAAGGTATAAACAAAAATTCTAATTCTAGTCTTCGCTCCCTTTTTCAGTACAAAACCCTAGCTTTTATAGGCAAAACCTCAGAGGGATGGGAGTGAGGAGATAAGGGGAGCAAACGCTCCCCTTATCTCCACCAACAAGCCGCTGATCGGCCACGAATCCACGGTCTGGATGTGGCCAATTGGCCACATCCAGGTGGAGGATCAGTTGGTGAGGATTTGGCTTCCCTTTTGTCTTACTGGATTCACTGTTGCAACTCCCAGATTTGACGAATGATCTTTGATTTGGTGACTTCAACTGCTTGATTCAGGGAGATTCATTTCAACCGATTTTCAACCTCTCTGATATGCCAAGATTTGCCCTGATTCCTTGATTTCGAATTTATTCTGAATTAAATCAGAATTTGATGGGCTTTTGGGCTTGTTTCTCCTTTCTTTCTTTTAGCAATTGGGCCTACATTAAACAAAAGAAGAAGCCTTATTAATAGGATTTATTAGCTAAAAATATGGTAAGGTGACATTGTATATGCAAAATATGTGACTGATCACTCCCCGACATTTATCTTTTGCTCGCCCTCGAGCAAAACATCAGACTAATTCTAATCAATTATTAGACCACTTTCGCAGGTCACTCGATTGCACTGAGCATGTGCAACAAGCCGTTAAACCTTTAGGTTACCCCTAGAGGACGAGTTTTGTCTCGTGAGGGTTTTCAGTAGATTGCACCCACAAAATCCATAAAAAATGTTAGTATTTTCGAAAAGCATTTTGAAAGGAGAAAATATTTGAAGTATATTTGTAAGGTTTTAAGTAATCTATAAGTTATAGGAATATCAAATTTTTTCATTCTGAAACTCAGTCTCTATTCAAAAATATGTCATCAATCAAAGTAAGGAGTCAAATTGTACTTCTCATCTAGTCTATTAATTTACCCTGAGTCGTATGCACCATCGTGATTGTGAAGTTTGACTAAGGGTTCTTGAACATTAACTCCTATGCCTTATTTATATTCATTTTTGGTGGAATTTATTCCTCAATTTTATTAGGCTTTCTAATCTGCCCATGTAACGAGCCTTTAGTCGGTGACACCCAAACCGGACAGTTTTAGGGCACCAGGTGAGAAAACACCCCTAAGGATTTAACACTCGAGCAGACAAGGCCACGAAACTAAGGTTTTATTTATAAAATGGACCCCTTTTTAGGCGTGAATACTTATACTTCATGAGGCACAAATACCCAGCTTAATCAAAGGATTTATATATATATATTATATATATATATATATATATATATATATATATATATATATATATATTATATATATATTTTCAAACTTATCTAATTATCTTTTGCAAAAATACCAAGGCTTGCTTAGGCCAAAGCACCTAGCTAATCATAATTAGATTTGTTTTTTTTTACATATATTTTTTTTATAAGACATAAGAGTCTTTATTTTTAAACCCTAAGTGTGTAAGTGTATTTAGTGTGCATATTTCATCAAGGTAAATATCAAGACTAAATTACTTTCACAAATTTTCTTCCTAACCTAAAAATCAAACAAGTTATTTGACTTTGACCAAGTATAAGAAATCCTAATTATGATTTTTCTATTCCTTAAAATTGACTTAATTTCTTACAAAAAATATATCAAACTATTGTTCTAACCTTTCAAAAAGTTTTTTTTTGTTATATTAGTCATGTTAATGTTAACCCTCCCCCACACTTATCTCATGCATTGTCCCCCAATGTATAGATACATGACATAAAATGGAAAAGAGGGAAGTTACTGATACACGGGGTCAAAAAGGCCCATAGCCGTTTCATTTACCGGCACCGATTCCAAGAAAGGTTTAAGGCGTTAACCATTTACCTTAAAGTCATTTCCATTCTTGGTATCACTGATCTCAACTGCACCGTGTGGAAACACGGTTTTTACAACGATGGCCCAGTCCATCTTGATTTCAATTTTCCTGGAAAAAGGTGAAGCCTAGAATTATAGAGTAAGACTTTTTGTGTAGGGACAAAGGTTTTTCTTATGATGTGTTTATCATGAAAAATCTTAACTCTATCTTTAGTGATCCTAGCATTTTCATAGGCCTCATTTCTTAACTCCTCTAATTCAGAAATTTGTAACTTCCGAAGGTCACTAGCCTTAGTCAAGTCAAAATTCAACTGCTTGATTGCCCATAAGGCCCGGTGCTCTAACTCAACGGGCAGGTGACAAGCTTTACCATAGACTAAACTATAAGGAGACATTCCTAGAATCGTCTTGAAAGCGGTCCTGTAGGCCCATAGGGCATCTACAAGTTTGATAAACCAATCTTACCGGTTTTGGTTCATAGTTTTCTCCAAGATAAGTTTGACTTGTCTATTGAAAACCTCAACCTACCTACTGGTTTGAGGATGATAAGGTGTGGAAAACTTGTGAGTTATGGCATACTTTCGTATAAGAGCTTCAAAGGATCTATTGAAAAAGTGAGTGCCATTATCACTGATGATAGCACGAGGGGTTTCGAAGCGTGAAAAAATATTCTCTTTCAAAAACTTTATGACAACTTTGTTATCATTAGTTTTATAAGGAATGGCTTCTACCCACTTGGACACATAATCCACAGCAACCAATATGTATTGGTTTCCAAATGAATTAGGAAATGGACCCATAAAGTCGATGCCCCAAACATAAAAGAGCTCTATTTCTAGAATTGGGTTGAGGGGCATCATATTTCGTTTTGAGATTCTTCCTACCATTTGGCATCTATGGCACGTCTTGCAAAATTCATAAGCATCCTTGAACAAAGTGGGCCAATGAACCCGCTTTGTAGCACTTTTTCAGCAGTCTTGCGGGGACCAAAGTGTCCACCGCATGCAATTTCGTGACAGAAAGACAGAACACTCTTAACCTCCTCATCGGGAATGCATCTCCTAATAATTTGGTCAGAACAGTACTTAAAAAGATACGGTTTCTCTCAAAAGAAATACCGGACTTGGGATAAGAACCGGTATATATTGTTTTTGGACCAATGAGACGGAGTTTGGTTTGTGACTAAGTAATTCACTATATCAGCAAACCAAGGTTCCCTAGAGATAGCTAAGAGATTTTCATCAGGAAAATTCTCATTTATGGGTAATTCGTTGCATGGAGAATTAGGGATTCGTGAGAGATGGTCAGCAACGACATTTTCTACGCCTTTCTTGTCTCGAATCTCAAGATCGAATTCTTTAAGAAGGAGGATCCAACGAATGAGTCGGGCCTTGGCATCCTTCTTCATCATGAGGTACCTTAGCGCAGAATGATCGGTGAAAATAGTGGTTTGGACCCTAGTAGGTAGGGATGAAATTTCTCTAAGGTAAATACTACTGCCAAGAATTTCTTCTCAGTCGTAGTGTAGTTCAATTGAGCATCGTTGAGAGTTCTACTAGAGTAGTAAATCACATGCTGCTTGTTGATTGAGGCAAAACCTGCACAAAAAATACGGAATTTTAGAACTTAAGATTAGGATGTGCAAGTGCTCAATTCTTCCGCGATAACAAGTGGCTATGCAGGTCGTGATCCACAAGGAGGGTTTTGCGATAGAAGCGTTTACGTTCTTTATTGAAATCGTTATGAACACAAAACGAAAGTTCTTCTTTGGTTAAAGTTAAGAAAATAAGAAAGAGTCAATAGTTAAAGTTAAGAAGAAAATGAGAGATGAAGAAGGTGGAAAAAATCAGAAAACGGCGAAAGCGACTATGTACAAATGAGTCGAAAAGAAAGAGTTGGAAGAAGTGGTGATTTAATTTACAGAAATAAAAGAAAAGAAATAAAAACAATTGCTTACCTTCTTTTCACCAAAAGCTTACCTTGAGTCTTCAGCGACGATTTTACCTTGAAGTGGAGGCATTCAGCGCATAGCTCATAAGATTTGAGTATTAGTCTCTTCTACATTACATCATCAAGACTACTTCAAGAATGAAATGATACAGAGAGAGACTCCATTCCATCGTCATGAGCTATCGGTGGCACTCGCAACGGCAAGGCTCTTTCGATGCTTTTAGACTCACTTGGAAGACAATTGTACCAAAAAGGAAAGTAAAATAGAAAAGAAGAAGAAGAAGAAGACTAAACAGAAGTACATACACAAAAAAAAACATCGATTCGATTTCATAACAATCAAAGAAAAGAAATAAGTCTTACACCGGTGTCACTCCAGCTCAAGCTCCATTCTTGTTCTTCGATGAAAGTCTGATCTCCTCTTATTTACATAAATGAAAATTACAATTACATGAACAAGAAAAATAAAAACCTAAACTAAGAAATGAAAAACTAGTCTAAATCCTAACTCTGCATTGGCGTCCCTTTCAGCACAAAGAATGGCCTTTTATAGGCCATAAACCCAACAACCAGGAAAGTTCTTCTTTGGTTAAAGTTAAGAAAATAAGAAAGAGTCAATAGTTAGAGTTAAGAAGAAAATGAGAGATGAAGAAGGTGAAAAAATCAGAAAACGGCAAAAGCGACTATGTACAAATGAGTCAAAAAGAAAGAGTTGGAAGAAGTGGTGATTTAATTTACAGAAATAAAAAAAAGAAATAAAAACAATTGCTTACCTTCTTTTCACCAAAAGCTTACCTTGAGTCTTCAGCGATGATTTTACCTTGAAGTGGAGGCATTCAGCGCATAGCCCATAAGATTTGAGTATTGGTCTCTTCTACATTACATCATCAAGACTACTTCAAGAATGAAATGATACAGAGAGAGACTCCATTCCATCGTCATGAGCTATCGGTGGCACTCGCAACGGCAAGGCTCTTTCGATGCTTTTAGACTCACTTGGAAGACAATTGTACCAAAAAGGAAAGTAAAATAGAAAAGAAGAAGAAGAAGAAGAAGACTAAACAGAAGTACATACACAAAAAAAAACATCGATTCGATTTCATAACAATCAAAGAAAAGAAATAAGTCTTACACCGGTGTCACTCCAGCTCAAGCTCCATTCTTGTTCTTCGATGAAAGTCTGATCTCCTCTTATTTACATAAATGAAAATTACAATTACATGAATAAGAAAAACAAAAACCTAAACTAAGAAATGAAAAACTAGTCTAAATCCTAACTCTGCATTGGCGTCCCTTTCAGCACAAAGAATGGCCTTTTATAGGCCATAAACCCAACAACCAGGATCCCGGGGAGATCGGGGGAGCAAACGCTCCCCCTAACTCCCCAACAATGTCGTGGAAACGCGGATTTTGCCGCGTTTCCGCGGCCAGGGTGTGGCCACCTGGCCACACCCTGTTGGTGGGTCACGCTGGTTTGGCCTTCTGACTTTATCTGGAGTTGGTTTGTCAGTTTGAGTCCCGAATTCTGACGAAATGGCCTTGGATTCTTGGTTTAACCGATCGATTCTGAGAGGATTCTTCTCAACCGATTTTCCACCTCTTGATTTTGCCCTGATTTACTTGGTGCGAATTAATTCTGATTTAATTCAGAATTTTGGTGGGCTTTGGGCTCATTTCTCTTCAACTCCTTAAAGATTGGGCCTGCAAATAAATCAAACAATTAATTAGGACAACGCAGGCTTTTATTCTATAATAAGTATGGACATATGATATTAAATATGCAACATTAGCGACCAATCACTTGTTATCAATGCGTTGTCTTAGGACAGCGCCTATGGCAAAATTGGAAGCATCGCACATGATTTCGAATGGCTTTGACCAATCCGGTACAGATATGATTAGTGCAGAAATAAGCTCTCTCTTATGCTTCTCCCAAAAGTCATGCATTCAGTATCGAAAGTGAAAGACACATCCTTAGCTAGCAGATTAGTCAAGGGCCTAACAATTTTGCTAAAATCCTTGATAAATCTTTGGTAGAAACCAGCATGTCCTAAGAAGGATCTAATGTCCTTAACGCATTTGGGCATGGGAAGCTTAGCAATAACCTCAATTTTAGCTCTGTCCACTTCAATTCCTTTCTTGGAGATTTTATGACCCAAGACAATTCCATGTTTTACCATGAAGTGGCATTTCTCCCAATTCAGTGTCAGATTTTCTCAGCACAACGTTGGAGGACAAGTTCTAAATGGTGGAGACATTGAGTGAATGAATCTCCGTAGATGGAGAAATCATCCATAAAGATCTCTAAGAATCGGTCTACCATATCAGAGAAAAGACTCAACATGCAACGTTGAAACGTTGCTGGGGCATTGCATAAACTGAAAGGCATTCGAAGATAAGCAAATGTCCCAAATGGACATGTGAACGTAATCCTTTCTTGGTCCTCAGGAGCAATAGGGATCTAATTATACCCCGAATAACCGTCAAGAAACAGTAATACTCGTGACCCGCCAAACGTTCAAGCATTTGATCAATGAACGGAAGTGGAAAATGGTCCTTACGAGTTGCAGCATTAAGCTTCCTATAGTCAATGCAAACTCGGATCTTCGTGGAAGTCGAGTTTGGACCAACTCTTTGTTCTCGTTTTCCACTACGGTGAAACCGGGTTTCTTTGGAACCGCGTGGACAGGACTGACCCATTCGCAATCCAAAATGGGATAAATTATCCCATTGTCTAGGAGTTTAACAATTTCAGCATGAACAGCCTCTTGCACTATAGGGTTTAACCAACGCTGTGGGTCTCTTTTAGGTGTGGCATCTTCATTGAGATGAATGCGATGTTGAACGATGGTCGGACTTAATCCCTTTATATCATTCATAGTCCAACCAATGGCTTACCTATGTTTTCTTAGAATTGCTTTAAGATCTTCTTCTTCCTCGTCATTTAAATGGGAGGCAATGATGACAGGAAAGGTCTCTATTCGCCTAGATAAATGTACTTGAGAAGCGCAGGTAAGACTTTTAATTCTAAGGAAGAGGAAGGCTGGTTGGAAGGACTAGTCAAATTTGTTGGCTCCGTTATTAGTGAAATAAGGTTCGAGGCCCAATTCACATCAGAATCTACAACCTGATCAAGATTAAAGTCATCAGACTCTAACCCGAAGTCACACTCAATTTTCAGTTCCAATTCTTCCCTATGTTCACTTGTTAAGTTCTCAATTAGGTTGACTTCAAATGTTTGGTTCTCATGATCGCGGGGTTGTTTTCCTAGATTGAAGACATTGACTTCTCTAGTCATGTCCCCAAAGGTTAACCTCATAGACCTATTCCTACAATTGATGATGGCATTGGCAGTAGTAAGGAATGGTCGCCCTAGGATAACAGGAGTTTGAGCCCTATGATTGGGTTGGACACAAGTTGTGTCTCTAGAACTATGAAATCGACAGGGTAAATAAAGTCCCCTACCCGAATCAGGACATCATTAATCTCCCCTTTTGGAACTTTTACTGAATGGTCAGCCAGTTGGATAGTGACTCGGGTTGGACTAAGATCGCCCAACCCGAGTTGTTGATAAACTGAGAATGGAAGCAAGTTGATACTTGCCCCCAAGTCAAGAAATGCACGTCTAATCTCGGCTTGTCCTATTGTGCAGGAAATGGTGGGACTACCTGGATCCTTATACTTGACAGGGATCGGACCCGATAGTAGCTCACTAATGTTAGTGGCTAAGAAGACCTTTTTTGGTACATTAGTCTTTCTCTTCTTTGTGCACATGTCCTTAAGAAACTTAGCATAGGAAGGGACTTGTTGGATGGCATCAAGAAGTAGCACATTTATCTTCACTTGATTAAATATCTCAATTATCTTGTCCATGTGTGAATTTTGCTTGTTATTTTTTAGCCTATTAGGAAATGGTACTATAGGCTGGTGCACCTGACTGGTTGACTTATCTTTTTCAGATTCGTCAGATTTGGAAGGATATGGATTAGATGAGGTGGATGATTGATTGTGGTTGTGCTGAATGGGATTGGTTGGCGTTGATACTTGATTATCAACTCTCTTTCCTGACCTCAATATATGAACAGCATTACATTGATTTAATGATTGATCCTCACCAAATGAGCTTGTTGAGAATTTCTAAGATTGGTTATTGGCTGACTAGGTAGGGTACCCTTCTGTCTCTCATTCTGTGGAGTGGCTAGTTGGCTCATTTGAACCTCTAACCTCTGTATAGTTTGCATGAGAGAATCTTGATTTTTCATGTATCTTTTCATGTTTCTCTCAAAGTCAGTCATTCTTCTTTCTAGTTGAGGATTCTGGAAGGAGGATTGTGGAGCTTGGTTGGGAAGTTTTGTTGATAGTTTGAAAAGTTAGGTGGATGGTTGGGAGAATTATTATGGAAATTGGAAAAGTTAGGTTGATGATTGGAAGAATTATTAGCATGATGGAAGTGGCTAGCATGATTTGATTGTGAATGGTCATTGTTATTTTGGCTCCATGAGAAATTAGGGTAATTTCTCCAGCCAGGATTATACGTTGGTGTGTAAGGATTATTGTTCGGCCTTGAAAAGGCCGCATTCATCGGTTCATGGTATTGTTACTGAGCCTGAAACACAAGGTACTCCTCGAACACATGATTCATGGCTTGACAGTAAGTGCAGCCCGGAGTTAGAAATTGGTTTGGGCTGACTTGATTGACTGGACTTGGTTCCTTCATTTCTAGAGCTTCCAGTCTTCTTACTAGGTTAGCTAACTTAGCCTCATTAGCGATGGATGATTCGATAGAATGGAGACCTCCTTTTGAAGAGATGGAGTTTGGATTCCTAGAGGTCTCGCTAGTAGGTTCCCATTGGATGGTCTTTTCAGCTAGGTTTTCATACAAATCCCATCCTTCATTTTCATCCTTTTACAAGAATCCCCCTTGGCACATACTTTCTAAGAGGGTTTTGGTAGAATAGTCTAAACCATCATAAAGAATTTTGCATTGTCGCCATGTCTCTATTCCATAATGTGGACATTAGACAAGGAGGTCTTTAAAGCGTTCAAAGTACCTCTAGAACGGTTCACTCGGTTCTTACTTGAATTGTATGATTGTCTTTCTAATGAGAGCGGACTTATGAATTGGATAGAATTTCTTCAAGAAGACCTTAATGAAACCATCCCAAGAAGTGATCGAACCGGCCGCTAAGCTGTAAAGCCATTTCTTTGCTAAGTCCTTAAGAGCGAAAGGGACAAATCTCAACCTAATAGCATCATCTACAAGGTGTGGGATTTTCATCATTAGACATACTTCCTCAAATTCTCTTATGAAGAAGTAAGCATCTTCGGACTCTAAACCGTGAAACTTGGGGAGTGTGTTGATGAATTGAGGCTTGAGCTCAAAATTGTATTCACCAACCGATGAAGTAGAATGCAAGATGGAAGTGAGATTCTAATGAGATAGAACCTATCCTGCAATGATATTGATTAAGCCATTATCGGATCTGGTCTTAGTTCAAACTTGGGTGGTGATGTGTTTCTAGTCAACCTAGATGAATTAGGGTCTCTTGACCACACTTGCATACACAATCACAATCATAAACAAGTTTACCAACAGTCAACAAGAGTAATCAACCAAGCCTAATCTAAGGTAACCTCGACCTAGACAACTCCTAACTGGTTGATTGTCCATAGGAGGTATAATGTAGACGTTGACCACAAGCTAATCAGCCAGGTCAGGGCAAGATTGATGGGAGGTTATCCGTCAAAGACATTCCTTAATTAAGTAACCACCAACCTTCGGGCTTTCGGCCCTCAATCCCCTTCCTAGACACTGATTTGGCAGGAGTCAAATTCCAACACCTTCTCCCTTAGGATAATCTCCTAGTGAGTTCGAGATGTCCCTAAGGCCAACGTCTATCAGATTTTACTTAGGCTTAAGTTATGAGTGCTTGGAGATGGTTTGTGGGCTAAGGAAGGGTAATGACTTCCTCACCTTATCTTGAATTGGGTTTTCCCCTTAAAGCTAATTGTGCAAAGTGTGCAAGATATAGAAAAGTAGCATTCAAAAGCAAATATCACCCAAGAATGTTTCCTAAACTATATGCCATGCATACGTACCTTGTCTCCAGATCTCTTCAACAGTAATTGTAAAATAAACGTAATTAGACAAATGCCTAGAATGCAAGTCTAAACGTTTTTTAAGCAATTAACAGTCACTCAAATTACTGTTGAATTAAAACAAGGATGGTGGATAGCAGAAATAGTAAGAATATAACGTACAAAAACTTAATTTTTTTGCGAGCAATATGTCCTGCAAAAAAGAGTTTTAGTAGTCCAATGAATTTTTTCAACTTTTGCAACGCAATTTCTTGAAATTCTGTTTCCTACTTTCGAGAGTAGGGGCATAGAATTTTCAAGTCTTCTCTTGCAAAGCTTGAATGCTAGATCTGAATCTTGGAGTCCCTGAAACAACACACCAAACTTATTAAAAAACAAATACACTGTTCCCTCCCCAGCAACGGCGCCAAAAATTGATTGCTAAAATGAAAGAATAATCAAAGAGTTAAGAAATTACCGTGTAGCTTATGGCTAACGGGTCGTGTCCACGAGGAGGAATGCGATGAAAATTTTTTGATTTTTCGTTTAATAACAAAGAATTGTGCTCATTTTTTAATTGAAAAGAGAATGGAAAGAAGGAGATGATTAAAAGAGAAATTGCAACTTTAGAGAAGGCTTTGGAGAAGATGATTTAAAAAGCTCGAAAATTGTTTGGTTGATTTTTTTAATAAAGAAAAAAATCTGGGCTCACTATCTCACTACTCAACCGTTTATTCTTCTATTGAAATCCTTAGTGCCTCAACTTGATCATAGGTAAAACTTAAGGTTGACTTTAGAAAGTTTGAAGTAAAGCATATAAGATGGTTGGAAAAGTTAACTCTTTTCTTTAAGAAACCGTTTTGAATCGAATGTTAAATCATCAAGCGCGAAGAAGCAAGTATGAGATAAAAACAAGTTCAAGAGATGTTCCTAAAAGAAGTATGAGTTTAAAAATCCAAACCCATCTTCATGTGCCTTTAAGAACACTTTCAAGAAGAAAGGCTTTAAGTTAGGTATGCAAATGATTCATTGGGTCTTTTTCATTAAAATCAGAAAAGAAGAAGAATTAGAGAGAGGGACAATAGTAAGCCCAGAAAACCGATTTAGCTACTCATGGAAGACAAAGAAAAATGCAAGTAAATAACGCAAGACATACTGTAAATGAGTAGAAGAAAAGTAGCTCGATTCTTGTATTGATGTCACTTCAATCTTCAAGTACAAGCACTCAATTCCTCTCTCACAAGTATTTGTAATGAACTACAAATTGCAAAATAAAAATATAACTTCTGTACTATCTAACAAAGAGCCTAAACTTTAAGGCATAAATAAAAATTCTAATCCTAGTCTTCCCTCCCTTTTTCAGTACAAAACCCTAGCTTTTATAGGCAAAACCTCAGAGGGAAGGGAGTGAGGAGATAAGGGGAGCAAACGCTCCCCTTATCTCCACCAACAAGCCGCGGCCTGGATGTGGCCAATTGGCCACATCCAGGTGGAGGATCAGTTGGCGAGGATTTGGCTTCCCTTTTGTCTTGCTGGATTCACTGTTGCAACTCCCAGATTTGACGAAATGATCTTTGATTTATTGGCTTCAACCGCTTGATTCAAGGAGATTTATTTCAACCGGTTTTCAACCTTTCTGATATGCCAAGATTTGCCCTGATTCCTTGATTTTGAATTTATTCTGAATTAAATCAGAATTTGATGGGCCTTTGGGCTTGTTTCTCCTTTCTTTCTTTTAGCAATTGGGCCTACATTAGACAAAGAAGAAGAAGACTTATTAATAGGATTTATTAGATAAAAAATATGGTAAGGTGACATTGTATATGCAAAATATGTGACTGATCATAAGTCCCTGTTCATTTCGTTGGAGAAATGAACGCCGGTGTTTTTGTGGCTCTACCATTCTGCGGGTGAGAATTGGTAGGAGATTTTGGAGGAGAGGATGGGACCAAGTCCCTTAGAATTTTTAGCAAACCCTCAGCTATCAATGGATTTGGTGTGCCTTTACCAACTACCGTTTGAGTTAGGCTAGCCATTTCATTCCCCTCAGAATGATGAGTTGTCGAAGACTTATGTTGGACTTAAAAGCCAATATTTTTCTCTATCCTTAGCTGTTGGAGGCGTCAAATGTCTATAGATACACTAGAGAAGAGTAATTAGACTAAAACTTAAGCTTGCATTTTGTTTCTTCTTCAATGTTTACATCATGCATCATGATATAACTAGCGCTCGATCGGCTCGACACTGATCGACCGTGATATGATCTGGTGAAGGAAGAAAGAAGCTTTTCTATGGCGTTCTTCCAAATATCTTGGGTCTGAATTTTTAATCAGAGGTGTAGTATTAATCTGATCAGGAGAAGAATGCTATCAAGGATAGTATTTCTTCAAGAATTTGCCATTGAATGGCATCATGAGCATATCGCCATTTGGGGTTATAAGGCGATATGCTCCATTTGAATAAACCGACTCTACTACAAATGGTCCTTCCCATTTGAGCAGAAATTTTCCTTGGTCTTATGCTCATTACCATGGGTCTTCTGATGGCTAAGACAATATCACCTTTCTTGAAAGTCTGCTCCTTGACTTTCTTATTGAAGGCTCTGTAATTTGAGCTTGATAGAGCTCGATTTACTGTTGAGCTTGCACGTTTATCATCCAAACCTCCAGCTCTTCAAGACGCATCCGATGCTTCTCTTCATTTATCATCTCTGCTATCAAGGTGACATGTAGAGATGATATCTGGATTTCTAATGGGAGTACAGCTTCACACCCATATACCAAAGAAAACGGTGTAGCTTTTGTCGGGGTTCGGACCGTCGTCCGATAAGCCCATAAACATTCACCTAATTTGTCGTCCCAATCACGTTGGCTTTTCGAGACGAATTTCTTGAGAAGCTTCTCAATAGTCTTGTTAAAATCTTCTGTAAGGCCGTTAGCGGCTGGATAGTATGTCATTGAAGACACACTCTGGATTCTGAATTTATTGTAGCACCTTTGAAAGGCTTGACTGACGAAGTGGGGCCCATTATCATGGACAATTAGTCGTGGTACACCAAAGCGGTAAATGACATGATGTTTAACGAATTTGATCACGTCATATGTCTTTACCTCCCTCAAGGGTATAGCTTTAGCCCATTTAGGGAAGTAATTGGTTATGGTTAGGATGAACCAATGCCCTTTGGATGAAGGTGGGCTGATAGGACCAATCACGTCCATTCCCCACATTTCAAATGGCCAGGTAGAACTTGTAGAGAGAAGATGTCCTGGTGCCTGGTGGATAAAGTCACCATGGACCTGACAGGCATGACATCGCTTGGCGTAAGCGATGGCGTCAATGATCATCTTTGGCCAATAATACCCCACTCTTTGGAGTTGATCTCTAAGCTTCGGACCAGGCTGATGAGCTTCACACATGCCATCATGTGCTTCTTTGAGTATTTCCTGTGCCTCCTTTTGTGACAGGCAGCGAAGGAGGATCCCATCATGTGATCGGCGATACAGTGTTCTTGTGATCGCAATGTAGTAGAATTTAGAGGCTTTCCTTCTAATGACAGCCGCCTCTTTGGGGTCATCAGGAGAGATATCGTACAATGCATAATCAATGTACAGGAATCGCCAGTCCCTGAGCTCTGGACCTGCTGAAGTCTCTAGAGCTTCTTTAATTTGATGGTATCTGGTTGGCTTTTGACGGTCTTCAAAAGCGAATATTGGGCAATACAGGTCATGACTATAGACGAGTATTTTCTCTACTGCTCTGGCTGGAAGAGCCAAGGAAGTAGCGAGAGATGCCAGTGCATCTGCATGCATATTTTGCTAGCGATGTACATGGTCGATGTAAAAGTTCTGAACTTCTCAGCCATGTAGATAGTTGTGTTGTAATAGGGTACTAAGTCTTTATGTCTGACTTCGTACTCCCTGCGAA
Organism: Agave tequilana; assembly: GCA_038442645.1. Classification (NCBI taxonomy): domain Eukaryota; kingdom Viridiplantae; phylum Streptophyta; class Magnoliopsida; order Asparagales; family Asparagaceae; genus Agave; species Agave tequilana. The sequence goes on from JAVJIF010017494.1 coordinate 23,079, forward strand.
CTTGGTTAACGATGAGCTTAGAGTCACCGTATGCTTCGAGATTTTTAACGCCAATCTCATTGGCGATTTGCATCCCCATTAAGAGAGCATTGTATTCCACTACGTTGTTGGAACATGGCCCAATTAATGAGAATGCACGAGGGATTACGTAGTTCTGTGGGGAGACAAGGACTACCCCCACTCTTGCTACGACATTTCCTCACAGACCCGTTCTCGATGCGCCGTTGAAGAAGAGTTGCCACACCTGTCCTTTGAAAGATGTTTGGGTCAAGTAAACTTCGGCGACCTCATCCAGAATATCCTCGTAAAGTTTGGTCGCCCTTGGATATGGATGCTCACCCAGGAAATCTGCCACTGCCTGTCCCTTCACGGTTTTTTGGGCAGGAATTGCATCTCATATTGGGAGAGCAATATGGACCATTTACTGATGACGGCTTTGTTATAAGCAACCTTAAGAGATTGACTTTTGATATGACATGTATACTTTGGCCGACCAAGTAGTGTCGCATTTTCTGGACAGCGAACACCAACGCCAAATATTCCTTTTCGATCGGGTTGTACCGATATTCAGCTCCAATCATAGTTCTACTTAAATAGTAGATTGCTTGCTCGTGTCCCTGATCATTATTCTGCGCTAGCAAAGCTCCTAAAGAATGATCCATCGCTCGGACGTATATCAGGAAAGGTTTTCCTAACACCGGAGCTGTAAGAATAGGTGGTCGCGTGAGGTACCGCTTGATTTCCTCGAACGCTTGTTGGCAAGCCTCGTCCCAAATGAATGAACACCATTTTTCATCAATTTTGTGAAGGGTTGGCAACTTCCTGAGAGATTTGAGAAAAACCTCTGGATATATGCTAATCACCCTTGCAATCCTCTAAGATCTTTGAGATTCCTTGGAGATTGCATCTCCTGGACAGCGCGGACTTTCTCTGGGTCAAGGTGGATTCCTTTGGATCTAACAATAAACTTTAGGAATTTACCGCTGGCTACCCCCAGGAAGGATTTAGTAGGATTCATCTTCAACTGATGCGCTCGCATAATATTGAATACTGTCTTTAGATCTGCTATATGATCGCCTTTGTCACGGCTTTTTACTGCAATATCATCCACATAACATTCTACTGTTTTGCGTATATGCTCGTGGAAGATTGCATTCATAGCTCTCTGATAGGTTGCCCCTACGTTCTTTAATCTGAGAGGTATAATAGTATAGAAATATATTCCCAATGGTATTCTGAAAGATGTATGCTTTTCATCATCAGGGTACATCTTGATTTGATTGTATCTCGAGAATCCATCCATGAAGGACATCCATTTAAAACCACACGTATTGTCGATTATGACATTTATGATTGGAAGGGGGAATTCATCTTTAGAACATGCCTCATTTAGATCGAGAAAATCAATGCAAATCCGGATCTTTCCATTTTTCTTGATAACAGAGACAATATTAGCTACCCAATTAGAATGTTGTTCCTTCCCGATAAACCCGGAGTCTATAAGCTTCTTGACTTCTGACTGGATTGCTTCCATTTTTCTGGACGAAATCGTCGTCGCTGTTGTTTGACTGATTTTGCGTTCGAATTAATGTTGAGGCGATGCATAGCCACTTGAGGATCAAGCCAAGCATATCCACGTAATTCCAAGCGAAAACATCTATATACTCCCACACGAGAGATATTAGATCTTCCTTCTCAGAGAGTGATAAACTTTCACCTATAAAGATAGGTTTAGGATTAGCCTCATCTCTCAGATAGATCTGGGTGACCTTATCCTCTGTGGGTGGTTCACGTTGTTCTAAGCGAACATCTCAGAGAGCGTTTAGGTGTTTGATCTAAGGATCTGTATCTGACTGGATCATTTCTTCATCTCTATCTTCCAGGTGGCTCATTAAAACCATATTTACCGAAAGTTCTTTAAAGATGTTACTCACACTGACATCTGACTCCCATGATGATGTGCCTGACGAGCAGTAGTGATATAATGACTCTTCAGACTCAGAGGCCGGCGAGATTGGAGTTGACACATAGCTCAACCCCCTGCGAGTTTGATGGTAATAATCAGGGGTCTTTCCTTTTGGAACGAAAGATCAAAGTAATGTTCTTCCTTTGCCGAAGTTCAAGCCAGGACCCCTTGTTAGGTCATACCCCATGTTGTCCATCATTCTGAGTACATTTGGCTTATAATGGGAGAATTGAGGGGATTCATTCTCGCTTTCTGAGTCTTCGCGAGGCATCAATTCACACTCGATTCTTCCGAAAAGAATTGATTTTGGGCTTTTGCGTCTTGCTGGGACCATAAATAACGATCCTTGTGCATCATTAACATCTTGATACACCATGAAGGATGACCTTACCGGTACATGCAATGATGTCAGAGCATCTATTGCCGACTAGGGGTCATCATCTACATCGGTACTAATGTCTGACGGTACGAAATCAGAAGCAAATACAGAAAAATAGGCCAAATCTAACTCTTCATTAATATATCACTCACCATCATCATTGACGGGTTATTGACATCAAGCTTATTAATGCTCGTTACAAGTGGGTTCAGCTCCCAAAGACATTCTTCCTCTGCCTCTGGTTCAGTGGCAGCTTCATTACTAGAGTCTAGTTCCTCTGGCTGGGGTTTTTTGTTCATCTCCAGAGAATCTTGGTATAGGAGGGAGTCTATGAAGTAGTTCTCTACCCCTTGAACGGATGCCTTTCGGCGATCAACGTTCGAATTTTCCCATCTCCTCTATATACTTCATGACTTGATGGAGAGTAGAGGGGACGATGGAGTTACGATGAATCCACATTCGTCACAGCAGCAAATTGTACGAAGTATCGGCGTCAATCACATAGCATGTCACTTCAGATCTCAGGTACCCAAACTGACATTTGAGTTTGATCTTCCCCATTGGGCGCGTACCATTGGCGTTGAAATCATATAATAGTTTGGGTGGTGCTCAATCGGTGGGTAGGGATCCCTAAGTGCTGCATGACCCGGCGAGGTATAATGCTCAACGCGGATCCTAGATCTATCTGAATGCAGCTTACTTCAGACGATCCAATATACCCTATGAAGTACAGGGGCCCATCATGTTTCCCCTTGACCTACATGTCGTCTAGTGTGAAGGTGATGCAGGGGGCATTTTGAGAGGCGTGGAGACAGTCTTCTTTATTTTCCTCTTATGGTCCAGCCGGGATCTGGGCCATGAAGACCTCAGCATCAACTAGAACTTCCCTTAGAGCTTCTCTTGTTGACTTTGATAGTCTCAGGAGCTCGTAAAGAGTGATCCTGGTCGGGATGTTGGCCAGTTGAGCCAAGACATCAAAGCGGTAAGGTGCTGAAGTTCCTTCCGCATTGTCATTTGGGAGAGCCTTGGAATACCGAAGCTCCTTCTGCTTCTCTACAGGTTGCTTTGTGGATGGCTGGGTTGGCTCTGGAGTAGGTTTAGGTGGATTTGCCACCAATTCATCATATTTTTTTATATACGACTGAACTGAACGAGTTCACTGCAAGTGGTGCGTTCAGCTCTGCGGCAAGGACGATTGTCTCCTCCTCCAAATTGGTTAGTGAGGGGACATCAGCTTTTGCTTCCAGGGAAGAGGCGCATACTATGTTGCAAGGTGAAGCTTTTGCCTTACCTTTGGACTTCCTATTGGTAACAGTAGTCCTTTAATGGCCTTCCATAAGGTCAGAATGAACCCACATGATTTCTCCCTGAGGCGTAGGAACAGGCACGAGACCTTTTTCCTGCTGATGATGCGGGTCTGTATTGATCATCCTTAGTTCCCCCTTTTGTAAAATCACCTAGAGGGGGGGTAAATAGGTGATGGCTAATCTTATGGTCACTAAATGCGGAATTAAAAACTATTATGACCTAAACTAAATATCTTAAACTAAACACCACGTATAACACAAGAGTGTAGCCGAATTCCCCTTGAAGGGCTCTGGACTAACTCCTTTAGATTCCCCTAGATAAGGGTTGAGGTACCGCGTTGGCTCTCTTGGTTAAATACAAGTGTTAGCAAACAAACCCAAGCATATAACAATTAAGCACACAAGTATATCAAGCATATAAATATGAAAGCAATAGACGCATGCAAGATATAAAACAATAAGGGAGAGAGAGAATAAAAGCAATCGCAAACACAAGGGATTTGTTTTGAAGTTCGCGCACACTTGCTCTACATCCCCGCCTTCGACACACGAAGGATTTCCACTATAATCGATCCCACCGGACCACTCGGTGCCGCAACACCTACAAGCTCTCAGACTCCCTAGTCCGTACACACCGTAAGCCACACAAGCTCGCCGAGGCCGCACCTCAAACAAAGAGTTCACGCAAGAACTCAAAACACCCGCGAACACACTTGTCCGCCTCCTCAAAGAACAAAGAACAAGTCTTTGGTGATCACAACACTTTGATCACCTAAAAACTATCTCACTTCAACACTCCTATAAGATGAATAATCAATGGATAGCTCAAGTGTTTGTGTGAGAAAACAAGGAAAGAGATGGTGGAGGAAAACTCAAAGAATCTCTTTAAAACACTCTTGATAAACTCTCCTTTTGATTGGAAATATTTGCTCTCAAATTAGTGAAGAAAACTCTTTTAATGAAGTGGGAAAAACTGGCTCAAAATCCACTAAAAATCTTAGAGAAAAACAATGCCCAAACCCCCAAATTTATAGGGCTAGAAAAACTAGCCGTTGGGGTCTGACAGACCTGTCGGTCGACCGCCAACGGTCAGAAATCCGACCGTTGGGCCATCGGTCGACCGGTCGATCGACCGAGGCCAGGATACAGAGAGCAAGTCTCTCTGTCCGGTCGACCGCTCGGTCAACCGGGGCCTTTTCCAAAGAGCAGAGCTCTCTGGACGGTCGACCGGGTCGGTCGACCAGCCCTCCTGCCAGAATTGGCGTGCACGTCTGTGCACGTCGGTCGACCGCTCGATCGACCGCCTTCAGGCTTCGGTCGACCGGTCGGTCGACCGGCTGAAGCCAGGACAGAACTGTTAAGGGATTTAAAACTTGGTCTTTTTGATTGAAATAAAATCTCATAAAATCATGAAAAATCTACAAAAATAGTTTTACCAATATACTTTGATAAACAAACATGCTTGCACAAAATCAAGGCATGTTTCAAATGATTTGGACTATTTTTGTAACTTGGAAATTTTGGCTTAAAAATAAAAACTGTATTTTTCCAAACTTGATTTTTCAAAACTTGTTTTTTCAAAACTTCACCAAATACAAAAACAAGATATTTAAACAACTTTGAAGCATAGTGTGTATGGATATGATCCACTACACAAACATGGTGAAATATCTATGTTTTTGACATTAAGCTCTAAATATGATTTTGGTTAAAACATAAAACTTGAATACCAAAAACCAAAATGATATTTTGTCAAAGAGAAAAATCTTTTCTAAAGCAAACTAAATCAAGAGTGTGTGTGTAAATGATACTTTAGCAATCCACCAACTATTCTATCCTTTACATTTTATCTAAAAATCTTCTAAAAACAAACCCAGACACAAGTCTTCATCTTCTTGAAGTCTTCACTTGAAGTCTTCTCATCTTCTTGACTTGGTCCAAACACGATCCATAGAGCTAGACTCCTCTTGAGTACTTGATGTGGTCTTGATGCACAAGCTCTTGAATCAAACCGTGTAAGCTCCAAAACTTGACTTTAAATCCTTTGTTGAAGCTACACACCTACTAAGATCTTGATCATAAATCTGAAACTAATTAAACACAAGATCATTAGTACTATAACTACATGAGTTGATCATCATCAAAACTAGAGTGATGGGCCTTTGGGCCAACAATCTCCCCCTTTTTGATGATGACAAAACTCATGAAGTTATATATACATGGATTAAAGTAAAGCTTCAAAGAAGCTCCCCCTTAACTCATGCATAACTAATAAACAATAAATATGCAATGTATGCTCATAAACATGTATACAAATCTAGGAGATAAACATGCCAATCAAGCATAAAACAAATCAAATTCTTTTTCTCCTATTTGCAAAACAAAACATATATGCATAAACATAAAAACTACTCCCCCTTTATGAATAAAGGAAGGGAAAACATGCATATATACCAAAATACTTCTCCCCCTTTTTGTCAATCATCAACAAAGGGGTTAAAGTAAAAAAAAATCAACAAATTTTTCTCCCCTTTTTGTCATAAACAAAGAGACCAATAAGGGGTGTAAACAAATAAGTCAATAAAAGGTTATATGCGATATACATTCATGAAGAGGAAGACGGTAAAGTAACTTCACTACACATATACATTACATGAAAGAGGGATGACAAGCCCTAATTCACATAACGTATAATATGTAATGTATAAGAGGAGATGTGAAGCCCCCCTACACACGTGTATCACATAAAGAAGAGTTATCAAGCTCCTCAATATAAGATACACTTATCATGAATCTATATGTAGAAGAGATGTTAAGCTCCCCTTGCATATAGGCAATATACATCAAAATAAATTTTTTATTGTTAATTGTTCAAACAAAATTTTGAATTTTTCTCAATAAAACAAATTTTGAGATATCTAAAAAAATTTTTAAGGTACCAACTGTAATCAAATTTTAAGATACCAATTGAAAAAAAATCATGTTGATACCAATTGTAAAATAAACATTATAAATTTTGAATTTTTCAAATAGGTAATACATATTGATACCAATTGTAAATTTACCAATTGTAAAATTTATAACAAATTTGAAATTGAAGCATATTGATATGAATTGAAAAATAATGATCAAAAAAAATTTTATTTTTCATAAGCTTATGCATTGTTAAAATATCAATTGAAATATCAATTGAAAATAAAGTTTTAACTTAAGCTTAGCATAAACTTTGTGCTTTAAATATGTAAACCCATTGTAAAGCAAGCACATGAAAATCATATATATGTATGAGAAGGAGAATACCAATAGAAATTGATATTATGAAAATAATGAAGCATACATATATAGAAAACAAAATATGAGTATATACAAAATTATCAATTTAGATACCAATTGAAAAGATCCAATGATACCAATTAAAAATAACAATGTAAATCAAGTATATAACTCATAACCTACCACCCTTTATATGCACAAGGTAAAGGATTTTCCAATAAAGCTTACAAGGCATACTCGCCCAGCCAACCGCCCATAGAAGGTAGAGGTTTTCAAAAATAGATTTGAAAATAGTATAGCATTGAAAATCACTACCAAATGAAGAATAATTAACTAGTTAAAATAATTTTTGAAAAAACTAGTTAAACATCCTTCAAAACATGAAACCAAAATATAAGTTTTTCATGAATCATACCAAATACACAAGAGTTGACACTCAAAATCGATAAAGCTCAAAAAGAATCATGAAACAAGGTCATGAATAAACAAATAAAGTGTGAGTGTACAAGAATCATGTGTTTAGCATTTTCCATGAAAATAATCAATGAAGCTCAAAACACAAATATCATTTTATCAAACAAAACAAAATGAAAATTCATTTTTCAATTTTAAAAACAAACTTCTAGGTATATGTATGATTTATCCAATTCTAACAATACACATATATATCCCAAACATAAAAGAGTCTATTAAAGGTATTTGCATGAAGGCAAGAGACTCACGGGTATACATGTATATTTATTAGATTTGAATTCAAAATACATATACATGAAGCAAAAACATAAAAATAGGTAAGACAAGTGTAAATGAGAGAATCATCAAAACTAGCATATACATGTGCATAAAGTGGGTACAAATGAGCATGAAGTGGAAACATATATAAATCAATTTGTTCTCACTATGTGCACATGTATAAATACAAGTTTTGATAAAAACTACATTTAAACTAGTATTTACCACATGAAGCACAAAAATACATAAAACATGAACATGCTAAAAATGTCACATGTGAAATAAGCATGTAAAATAAATTAGGAGTTTAGAAATAGTTACCAAACCAAGGAACTACTCCAAATCTCCAAACATGGCGGTTGTCCCACCAAACCTCCTTGATAGCGATGCATCAAATATGTGTCCGTCAAGTCCAATTGCATCCACTACCAAGGCACCATCCCTCTCACGTCGTGTGAGAGCCCTCACCTACATCAAAAACACTAGGTGGGGGTTTTGGTACCCATTTTCTTTTGGGTCCACGGGGGTTAGCATCAAATGGAACATTATTATTTGCAAAATGTTTCGGTTCCTTGACAAACTTTAAAACATTTTTATTAGCAAAATTAATATGATGTAACTTGTCAAAACAAAACTTTGCTAAATGGCCTTTGCGGCCACAATGTGTACATTTGTACACCTTAGAATGCTTATGTGTGTGAGTGTGATCATGACGTGCAACATAAGCATATGCATGATGATGATGTGCATGAACATGTGGAGCTTGTTTTTTTGAAAACAAAGACTCCAATCTAGAATGATTAAATGCACATGAGCTCAAAGTGGAGCTCAAACAATCAATCCTATTTTTCAAAACATTAATCTCACTATTATCAATGGTGGCATGTAAAGCATGGTGAGATTATGAAACAATTTTCTTTTTCTTTTGAGAAACATTTTCTTTTTCTTTTTCAAAAATTTTCTTTTTCAAAGACGTGTTTTCTTGTAAAGCAATATCCTTTTGTTTTTCCACCAAAACAACTTGATTTTTCAAAGACATATTCCCTTCACATAAATCATTCAATTTAGACATTAAGAAAATATTCTCATTTTTCAAAACTTCATTTTCTTTTTCTATGCATGCAACTTTATTTTTAAATGAATCATTTTCCTTATGCATGCAATCAAAATTCTTTTTCAAATTTTTATTTTCTTTTCTTAACATGTCATATTTTTCAAGCAATAGTTGACAAAAGGATGTGAGCTCATCATATGACATGTCATTATCTTCATCTACCTTGGATTCGGTAGTTACCTCAAGGGGGTTGTCCCCTTGGACCATATAGCACATGTTGGAGGTGTCGCTTCCAACATCCGAATCGCTCCCCGCATAATATTGATCTTTTTCGCTGAGGGAGAGTATGGTGTTCCAAACTACAAAAGCCGAGTCAATGTTAGCAACCCTAGATAAATAATCATCATTTAAGGTAGACTTTAAAGCATTTAGGGCTTTTGCATTAGCCTCACTATTCTTACTATTATTAACATATGAATCATTAGTGGTAGCAAGATAAACATGAATGCCTAGGGCTTTGAGGTACAAGGACATCTTAACCTTCTAAACTTGGATGTTAAGAATGTCAAAAGTGGGTGGTGACATGAAATCCATGGTGCGTGTACAAAAATAGTGATTAGCCTAAAAAGAGGATCTTTAACTCTAGGTTGTAAGACCCAAATCAGAGTACCAAGTTCTGATACCAATTGTAAAATCACCTAGAGGGGGGTGAAATAGATGATGGCTAATCTTATGGTCACTAAATACGGAATTAAAAACTATTATGACCTAAACTAAAAATCTTAAACTAAACACCACGTATAACACAAGAGTGTAGCCGAATTCCCCTTGAAGGGCTCTGGACTAACTCCTCTAGATTCCCCTAGATAAGGGTTGAGGTGTCGCGTTGGCTCTCTTGGTTAAATACAAGTGTTAGCAAACAAACCCAAGCATATAACAATTAAGCACACAAGTATATCAAGCATATAAATATGAAAGCAATAGACGCATGCAAGATTAAAACAATAAGGGAGAGAGAGAATAAGAGCAATTGCAAACACAAGGGATTTGTTTCGAGGTTCGAGCACACTTGCTCTACATCCCCGCCTTCGACACGCGAAGGATTTCCACTATAATCAATCCCACCAGATCACTCGGTACCGCAACACCTACAAGCTCTCGGACTTCCTAATCCGTACACACCGCAAGCCACACAAGCTCGCCGAGGCCGTACCTCAAACAAAGAGTTCACGCAAGAACTCGAAACACCCGCGAACACACTTGTCCGCCTCCTCAAAGAACAAAGAACAAGTCTTTGGTGATCACAACATTTTGATCACCTAAAAACTATCTCACTACAACACTCTTATAAGATGAATAATCAATGGATAGCTCAAGTGTTTGTGTGAGAAAACAAGGAAAGAGATGGTGGAGGAAAACTCAAAGAATCTCTTTAAAACACTCTTGATAAACTCTCCTTTTGATTGAAAATATTTGCTCTCAAATTAGTGGAGAAAACTCTTTTAATGAAGTGGGAAAAACTGGCTCAAAGTCCACTAAAAATCTTAGAGAAAACAATGCCCAAACTCCCAAATTTATAGGGCTAGAAAAACTAGTCGTTGGGGTCTGACAGACCTGTCGGTCGACCGCCCGGTCGACCACCAACGGTCAGACATCCGACCGTTGGGCCATCGGTCGACCGGTCGGTCGACCGAGGCTAGGATACAGAGAGCAAGTCTCTCTGTCCGGTCGACCGCTCGGTCGACCGGGGCCTTTCCAGAGAGCAGAGCTCTCTGGACGGTCGACCAGGTCGGTCGACGGTCCTCCTGCCAGAACTGGCATGCACGTCTGTGCACGTCGGTCGACCGCTCGATTAACCGCCTTCAGGCTTCGGTCGACCGGCTAAAGCCAAGACAGAACTGTTAAGGGATTTAAAACTTGGTCTTTTTGATTGAAATAAAATCCCATAAAATCATGAAAAATCTACAAAAATAGTTTTACCAATATACTTTGATAAACAAACATGCTTGCACAAAATCAAGGCATGTTTCAAATGATTTGGACTATTTTTGTAACTTAGAAATTTTGGCTTAAAAATAAAAACTGTATTTTTTCAAACTTGATTTTTCAAAACTTATTTTTTCAAAACTTCACCAAATACAAAAACAAGATATTTAAACAACTTTGAAGCATAGTGTGTATGGATATGATCCACTACACAAACATGGTGAAATATCTATGTTTTTGACATTAAACTCTAAATATGGTTTTGGTTAAAACATAAAACTTGAATACCAAAAACCAAAATGATATTTTGTCAAAGAGAAAAATCTTTTCTAAAGCAAACTAAATTAAGAGTATGTGTGTGTGTATGATACTTGAGTAATCCACCAACTATTCTATCCTTTACACTTTATCTAAAAATCTTCTGAAAACAAACCGAGACATAAGTCTTCATCTTCTTGAAGTCTTCACTTGAAGTCTTCTCATCTTCTTGACTTGGTCCAAACACGATCCATAGAGCTAGACTCCTCTTGAGTACTTGATGTGGTCTTGATGCACAAGCTCTTGAATCAAACCGTGTAAGCTCCAAAACTTGACTTTAAATCCTTTGTTGAAGCTACACACCTACTAAGATCTTGATCATAAATCTGAAACTAATTAAACACAAGATCATTAGTACTATAACTACATGAGTTGATCATCATCAAAACTAGAGTGATGGGCCTTTGGGCCAACACCTTTGGGATGGGAACTACTCCGGTCGGTGTTGGAGACTGGTTCCCGAATTGAAGAAATGATGTCATATTTGCCATCACTTTCTTCTGCTCTTGACGAACCTTAAGCACCTCTGCATCAATCAAAACTTAGAGGATGTCTTTGAAAATGTAACAGCTCTTGAGAGGGTACCTCAGTATCCTATGATACAAGCAATAGTTAGGATTATCGGTCTTGCCGACTTCCTTAGGATGTCTAGCTTCAGGAAGCTTCAATCTGTTGCTCTTGTTGAGTAACTTGAACAAGGAATCGACATGCTCGGCTTTGAAACAATACTGCTTGTTGGCGCATAGCTGACTTGACGAACCACCCCCTCTGGTCGGCTGAGGTTTAACAGGAGACTTCATCTCTGTTGTCAATGTATATTTCCTTTTTGATTGAAAAGATGCTTCTGGCATGCGTCTTGTCGTCTTTTCGGGTCTAGGTCTTTCTCTTCTGCCTTAACCCTGGCGATAATCTCTTCTGCCTGTTCACCTTGCTGGACCAATTATTTCCAGGTACAGCTTTCAGCGACTCCTATCTGGGCCAGGAGCAAAGTTTGCAAATTGTGACGGCATGTTTCCATCAGGATAGCCTGGGTCATACTGCTAGGACAATGGAGTGCCATGTTCTAAAATCTCCCACAAATGCTTTAATTGACACTCTCTTTCGTTGCTTTGCTGCCAGGAGAGTTGGCATGGTAGCCTCTGAATCGTCTTCGAAGAAGCATGTAAGAAAAGCTTATCCAAATCACCTCAGTTCTTGATGGAGTCTTCGGGGAGTTTCATGAACCATTCAAAGGCGAGTCCCTTCAGAGTACCGATGAACAAACGTGCCAAGATGGAATCATTTGCTACTACGATCCCTGTTTGAGACTTGAAGTAATAGATATGTTAGTTCGGGGACCCCTTACCGTCAAAGGCCTGTAGGGTCGGAGCTTTGAACTTGGGCGGGTAGGGGACAAGATCTTATTCTACCGGGTATGGCCAGACCACTCCAGCTTCTTGGAGGCCTTTCCGATTGGTGAGGGCTTCCAGACGCTGTTCTAATTTATTCATTCTTTTAGAATGAGTGCCCCCATTCTCTGGATTGCCTTCCTCTTCAGATGAAGACTTCGAGGATGCAGAGTTGGACTGTTCCTCCTCCTCTACATGCACAGAAGATGAACTCTCCCCATCTTTCCTCTTGCCTTTAGACTTCTTAGAAGAAGTTTTGACCTTTGACTTCTTCTTATCCTCAAGCAATTGTGTAAGCATCTGCTTGAGGGTATCGATAGATTCTTATTGAGCGCGAATCATATCGAATTGTTTCCTCTGGACTTGGGCTTATTGTTCCAAGCACCTGATCATCTCCTCCGGAGTGTTTGCCATATACACGAAGGCTTCCTTCTCTACAGAAGAGTTCGAGGCCTGTGATTCCACAATGGCAGAGTGTGATTCACTTATTTCAATGCCCCGGGCTAGGGCACTATAGTCAACTGGGGCTACTACGCCAATTCAAGTGCGGGTATGGTGGTACACTCCTTTCAGTTCGTCATCAGACTCATTGAGCTTATTGCCGGTTATTCTCCCCAACTTCTGCTTGGCGTAGCGCTTGGGCCTGCCATGTTTGCAGTGACTTTGGGATACTCCGTGTCAGAGAAGTGATCGGAGGTAAACCGCGCACAAAAAAGTATATGTTTTGAAATCAATATTTAAAGTGTGTGTGTTTTGGCTTCCTCGATACTTCTGTTATAGCATAGAGGCTAAAACGAGTCGAATCCACAAGGACGGGAGGCAATAGAATCTTACACGATATGTTCACGTGTATGTTAAAAGTTCTTCAATGTTTGAAAGAATAAAAAGAAAATAAAATAAAGAATGAAAAGAGAAATACGGTGAAACACAAAGAAGTGGGAAACATAGAAAAGAATATATTTGTGATTTTTGATGGTATTTCTAAAATAAAGTGAAAAAACAAAACTTATGGCTACTAACTACTAATACTCCACTAACCATACTAACCTCTTAGTGATAGTTGGCTCACATGTATCATTGGCCATCACTAGTCCTTAGCTCAAGAGCGTTACAAAGCATTACCCATGCGATAACTTTCACATCCAAACTCAACACAACAAGTGCAAGCTACTTTTAAACCATCAAAACTAAATAAGAGAAAGCATGGAGTAAAATAATGTTAGCTTGTTAGAGAGTTAGGATGTTGGAGTGTTAGATCCATCATCATGAGCCATCAATGGCTCTTGCAAGAGCAAGGCCAAGTAGAGGCTATTAGATTCATGTGGATTATCAAGTAAGAAGTTAATAAGTTAGCAGTTAGTAGTTAGTTGCCATGAGAGAAAATTAGTTACACATGTAAAAGGAGTTAGAGAGAAAAAAATAAAGAGAGGTAAAGAGAGAACCTTTCATAGCTTGTCTCCTTCTATTACAAGTACTCTTACTTTCCAACCATGTACCACTCTCTCTCCTATTACAAGATCTAAAAGAAATAAAAAGTATAAAGAGGAAAAAGAAGAACTAAACTACACTACCCTAAACTACAATATGAAAGAAACTACCCTAACTCCAGTATATCACCATGAAGAAGAACCCCAGGGGGTATTTATAGGCATCAGGGAAAAGGGGCCAGGGGGACAACCCCTGGCCCAAAGTACGGGGATGGCCGCGCCTGTATGGCCGCGGAAACGCGACAAAAGCCACGTTTCTGAGGTTCTTCTAGAGCCGCGCGCGCGGCACCGCCTGCCGCGCGCTGTCACATCTGTCCCCTATCGGCTGCAGGTCCCAGTTTCTAGCTTTAGACCCCTGATTTCAACAAAACTGTTCTTCAAGATCAATGGCTATATTATAGACCTTTAATCACCCATTAAATGGTGATTTAGGGTCTTCTTCTTCATTGCACACTATAGACGTAGAAACATACAAGGGAGGTATTATTAGCAGAATTTAATATTAAATAAATATGAAGATGTGATACGAAATATGCAGTTTTTAGAGACTAATCACACTCCATATTTATCTTTTGCTCGTCTCGAGCAAAACAAAAAAATTAAGAAAATTATTATACCACTTTCGCAGGTGACGCGATTACACTGAGCATGTGCAACAAGCCGTTAAACCTCTAGGTTTCCTCTAGGGGAGGAGTTTTGTCTCCTGAGGGTTTTCAACGGATTACACCCACAAAATCCATAAAGAAAGAAATTCAAATATTAGTATTTAAAAATGCATTTTTCAAATAGAGAAAAGTGTTAAAGTATTTTTGCGAAAATATAAGTGATCCAAAGTCATAGGTTAACCCGAAATTATTCTTTCTTAAACTAAATCGAAATGCAAAATATTGTAATAAATTAAATGTAAGAATTTAAAATTAAATTGATTCTTTGATCTTTCATAAAACTCTTAGAAAAATATGTACTTTGTGAACAGTAAAGATTTTTAGGATATCGACTCTAACTTTCATGTCATTTATTTATTATTATTATTATTTCCTTAATTTTCTTAGGCTTTCTAGCTTACTCGGGTAGTGAGCCTTTAGCCGATGACTCCCAAACCAGATAGTTTTAGGGCACCAGATGAAAAAACATCCCTCAGTCTTAAGGACTCGAGTAAACAAGGCAACAAAACTAAGGGGATTATTTTATTTTTTTCACCATTTTAGGTCTGAATAATCAAACATCCTGAGGCATAATTACCCAACTTCAATTAGTAGTTTTATCATCAATTTTTTAATATATTTTTATAACATTCTTTTATAACATTTTTAGTCTTTGTTTCAATCCAAAAAATTATGTAAGTGTGAAGTGCATAAATCTAAAGCAAAAAATTCAAGATCAATTTATCTTTTCAATCTTACTTTCTTATCCTAAAATTTAAACAAGATCTATTATTTTGACTCGGTTTAAAATTTCATAATTTTAGGTCTTCCTAATTTCTAAGATAATCTTAATTTTCTTAAAAATAAATCAAAACTATTTCTCTTAATTCAAAAAGTTTTGTAAAAAGAAAAAAGTTTTTAATTTTTTTTTTTTAAATTAAAAAGAAGTGTAAAAGAAAGAAAATATAAAACTAACTATGTTAGTAAACCCTCCCCCACACTTATCTCATGCATTGTCCTCAATGCATCGTGAATGTGTATATACATGAAACAAATGGAAAGGAAAGGAAAATTACCTCAGGTGGTGGTTCCAGTGGTGGTCTGATTGAGCCAAACATTACTACCCAATCAAGATACTGTGGTGGCTCACGGAATCCACCTTTATTGACCTCTTTTTTATTAACATATTTACAATCCCCAATTTTAATAGGATCATGCAAGATCCTATCATGAAAATTATTCCCTTTACATGACCAATCTTGGAAGATCATCACTGAGTCATTCTGGTCAATACCTTGGTCCAACAATAGAATGCGATTTTTTGGAATGGATGATTTGAGCTTTAAATGAAACGTTTGGGTACTAATACTAACTCAGGAAAATTAACTTTGGGTTCAAGAATCGGTTTAGGTTCAAGAGTTAGTCCAAGTCAAAGAATTTAATTTCACATTCTATTCCCATCAATGAAATGTGACTATCCAAAAGAAGTGGTTCAGTTTCTAAATCCATAGATATAGTAATCAATGTTGGCTCGGGCAATGGGTCCAACTTAGGTAAGGATGCCAGAGTCAACATAGATTCAAAGATTAGAATTGAATCGTAAAGTTGTAGGTCGGGTTCACATTCATATTCAATTTCAATTTCATTAAAATGGATGCTTGCCAATTTGTTAATGGGTTGATATTGGTCAAGTTCAAGGTTTGTGGTGAAATTGAATCTTAGTCAAAGTCTTCAAGATTCCATGATTTTTGATTTTTATCAATATGATTAGAAGTGGTAGGGAAAGTTTTCTCATTTCTACACATGTTTTCCAATCGACTAAGTCTTACTTCTATCATATTGAAAGGATCATTTTGGAATAGAATCATGGATTTCGTACTCGTTTTCCAAGTCGGTATGTTCTTGTGGGATATGAAAAATGGAGTAAGGATCTTGGATTTGAAAACTTTAATGGGATTTCGAGTCCTCTAGATTTTAAATTCGTCGCTCGAGTTCTTCTAAGGCTTCCATCCTCTTTTCCCAGTCAATTGGTTCTTCTAATGGTTATTTAGGGGAAGGAGTATATGAAGCTGGATGTTGGTAAGGTGGTTGACCATAATACTCGGGGGAGTTGTATCCCCACTGACTCGGTGAAGAGTGGTGATGATTATTCCAGTTTTGTTCATAGTATTGGGACTTGGCACATATTGAGTCGGATTATCCCAATTTAGCATATAAGGTTGGTTCATGTTGTACATAGTCGGGTCGTAGTTATCCGAGTCAAATGAGGTCGGGGTTAAATATGGATCCATATTAGATTGAAAAAATTGTTGTTGTTAAAATTCATTTCACAATGTACAAAAGAGAAAAACAAACAAACAAACAAATAAATAAAAGAAAAGAAAAAGAAAATATACCTATGCTAAGGTTGACTTAGACCTAGATGACTCTTAACTGGTTAAACTGTCCACTGGGGGTACATTGTTGGAATCTGACCATGAGTTAATTGTCTAGGTAGGGGCAAGATCAGTGGGAGGTATCCGTGCCAGAGCAACGGGCTTAATTATGCCAAACCACTGTTTTTCGAGGTTTCGCCTCTCAATCCCCAACCTTAGACACCTATTTGACAAGAGTCAACTTCTAATAACTTCCCCCTTAGGTCAATCTCTTAAATGAGTCCGAGATGTCCCTAACGGCCAACATCTAGCAAGTTTTGTTAAGGCTTGGGTTGTGTGAGTGAGGAGGTGATTTTTGAGCTAAGGGAGGGTAATGACTTCCCCACCTTATGTTGAATTGGGTTTTTCCCTTAAGTTCAATTGATGCAAATGTGCAACATAGATAAGAATGAAACACATAAAGAGAGCAAATCACCCACGTGTTTCTCCTAACTATATGCAATGCAATATGTACATTTCCATCAAGATTACAACAACACAAGAATAAAATACAGTATATTGGAATTGAAATTAACACGTGCCTAGATGCAAATGTCTAAACCGTTTTAAAGCATCCATTTTTCGTATTTTAGTTCTTAAATTATTATTGTGTACAGGTAATACAAATAAAAACTAGCAGCAGAAGATAAAAATATACAAAAATTTACCCAACCACACAAAAGCAAGTGTGAACTTCTGCAATGCTAAAACTTTAACCTACACACCAAAAAACAAAAAAGAAAAGTTAACAAAAATGTGAAATCAAACCGTTCCCATCCCCGGCAACAGCAGTAAAATTTGATCGGGGGTAAACCGCGCACAAAAAAGTGTATGTTTTGAAATCAATATTTAAAATGTGTGTGCTTTGACTTCCTCAATACTTCCGTTATAGCATAGAGGCTAAAACGATAGAGGCTTACACGGGATGTCCACGTGTATGTTAAAATTTCTTCAATGTTTGAAAGAATAAAAAGAAAAGAAAATAAAGAATGAAAATAGAAATACAATGAAACACAAAGAAGTGGGAAACATAGAAAAGAATATATTTGTAATTTTTGATAGTATTTCTAAAACAAGGTGAAAAAGAAAGAAAATTCATGGCTACTAACTACTAATGGCTCCACTAACAAGCTAACCTCTTAGTGATAGTTGTCTCACATGTATCATTGGCCATCACTAGTCCTTGGTTCAAGAGCATTACAAAGCATGACCCATGCGATAACTTTCACATCCAAACTCAACACAACAAGTGCAAGCTACACTTAAACCATCAAAACTAAATAAGAGTAAGTATGGAGTAAAGTAATGTTAGCTTGTTAGAGAGTTAGGATGTTAGAGTGTTAAATCCATCATCATGAGCCATCAATGGCTCTTGCAAGAGCAAGGCCAAGTAGAGGCTATTAGATTCATGTGGATTATCAAGTAAGAAGTTAGCAAGTTAGTGGTTAGTAGTTAGTTACCATGAGAGAAAATTAGTTACACATGTAAAAGGAGTTAGAGAAAAGAAAACAAAGAGAGGTAAGAGAGAACCTTTCATAGCTTGTCACCTTCTATTACAAGCATTCTTACTTTCCAACCATGTACCACTCTCTCTCCTATTACAAAATCTAAAAGAAATGAAATAATACAAAGAGGAAGAAGAAGAAGAACTAAACTACACTACCCTAAACTACAACATAAAAGAAACTACCCTAACTCCAGTATATCACCCTGAAGAAGAACCCCAGGGGTATTTATAGGCACCAGGGAAAAGGGGCCAGGGGGACAACCCCTGGCCCAAAGTACGGGCGCGGCCGCGCTCATATGGCCGCAGAAACGCGATAAAAGTCGCGTTTCCACGGCTCTTCTAAAGCCGCGCGCATGGTACCGCCTGCCGCGCGCTGTCACGTCTGTCCCCTGTCGGCTGTAGGTCCCAGTTTCTAGTTTTGGGCCCTTGGTTTTGACAGAACTGCTCTTCAAAGTCAATGGTGGGCCTTTAATCACCTATTAAATGGTGATTTAAGGTATTCTTCTTCATTGCACACCATGGACGTAGAAACATACAAGAGAGGTATTATTAACAGAATTTAATATTAAATAAATATGAAGATGTGGTATGAAATATACAGTTTCACAGACTAATCAAGAAGGTTCTCTTTCTATGGGAACAACACCTTTTGGCTGATCGGGAGGTCGAGGTAAATCATCCGAATACCAGCTGCTTGCTACATGTGAGCTACAGCGATATTCAGAATCATTGTGGTGATGAGCCGTTCACAACAACAGGATGGAGTGATCTGATTAGTACTCCTCTTCTTTGTCAAGTAATCTCTTAGATCTATCGGAGGGGGATCAAAGAAATTTGTGATTGCACACATTTTATTTTTTATTACATTTTCACATTTATCATGTAATAAATCTGCTAAATTTCTTATCTTAAATGTCTATTTTGCAGAAGATAATCGGATTTTCAAGGGCTTTTCAGCTTCTGAGAGCCATCCTTATAAGAAACACAGGGTTGAGAAACGCAGAGCTCAGGTTCCATGAAACAAACGCGGCTCTCGTGTTTTAGCTTTGAAACGTAGGTCTCGTGCCTCTGCTGAGAAGAGACGTGGATCTCGCGTTGCTGATTGTCATATCTGGCTAGCGACAATTAAGAAATATGGACCTTTTGAGTCTAGCATTTTGTTGTAAAGATGCGGATCTCGTGTCTTTGAGAAGAGGCACGGACTTCGCGCTACTGATTGTCGCATTTGAGAGGTGAAGACTTAGAAACACAAGCCTTTTGAGCTTCGCGTTTTGGTCTCCATATGCGACTTCGCGCGTATGACGTAACTCAGAAGAGACGCAAGCTTGAGCCTCGCGTTCTGTATCTGTTGGACAGATAGTTGTTGCAGCTTCTTACATTGGTGGTTGACGCGTATGTCGCCTCTGTTGACGTTCGGCTTTCCGATTATGCCGTAAGGGTTGTTGGAAACCCCCAGTAACCCGAAGCTAAGGAAGAGGGCGGGTATGGCCGGTTTGACAGTCAACAATGTTGGCATCACAGGTCTCGTGAGAGACGTTGACGCGGGCATTACGCGTGGTACGTCCACCCATGATACTCCCTGCACAAACCACATTCGGAGAAGCCTCCGAAGAGGCCTGAAAGTGAATCTCTGAACAAACCTTACGGTACTATCACGCCCTCAGACTTTTGGAACTGGAAGAGAGGAACTCTTCGTACTTTGCCTGGTCAAATTCCACAACAAGCGATCGACCATTCTTCCCATACAGGTGACGTCACCTTGCGCCACGACTTGCTCATCGGTAGAGAAAATAGTCCCCAGCCGAGTCGCCATCTCTTGTTTGGTCCGAAAAATGTCTAGAGATTCGTAATAAAATTTTCTTGAATCAATGAAAGATTACAACAATCTCAAAAATTCCGATTAGAAGAGAGAGAAGATTTTCAAGCTTAAATCTTCTCTTTGCTTAATACTAGGTTCTTTATGTGGCGGTGAAAAGTTAATCTTGTTTTCTTTTGATCGGGTGAACGTCACAATCTTTTGGGAATTTTCTCGTCAGACTATGGACGGAGTAGCGCAGCTCCTGTCCAATGAAATCTCAAAAAGACTTGAGGTAAAACAAACTTGTACTCAGTAAGTTATTAGAAGAGTCGAACTTTTTTGTATTCCTTAGCTAGAGATTCTGATTTCTCTGAGACTTGCGACTAAAAACTTCAACACCTCTCCAAAAATCTCCACTCTCCAGTGCAAACAGAGCTAATTATAGGGGTTTCAGGGCTAAAATTGTCCCCTAAAAATCCTCCATAATGGGGTTAACTCTCCTCGTTACGTGGGCAGTAATTGACCCAGTAATAAGGATAGTTATAACTATAACGTAAAGCTTCTCTGTAGTCGGAACGCGGTCTTCAAGCCTCGTGTTTCAGATGCTGATTCCGAACCTTGTTAGACGCGGGTTTAGAACTCTGCCAGATGCGGGCTTCATGCTCTGCATCTTGGGACTGCGGTGATGTCGAGTCATGTGCTTCAGGCTCTACAACTTGGGACTGTAGTGATATCGAGACGCAAGCCTCGACCCTCGTGTCCTGGTATTGTACTGATGCGGGCTTCGAGTCGCGTCTTGGTTACTATAGTGCAGCTGGGAGGCGGGCTTCGACCCTCACGTCTGGGTACTGTACTGATGTTGAGGCGTAGGCTTCATGCTCTGCGCCTTGGAATTACGCAAGTGGCTATAATTAGCCTCGCATCTGAGTATAGACTCTGTTCTCTGAAGACTTGTCTTCAGTGATTTTTAGACAGTCTACAGGGACACGAGGTCCGCGTTTCAGTTCAAAAAGTGGCCTTCACATTGAAGTGGGATTCGCATCTGATGACTTGTCCTTGGTGGATTTTGGACAACCTACACTATGATAGGATCCTTCAACCCCGAAGAAGCATCTAGACGCAATACTTCCTCATCAGACTTCTGGATGCTTAGCTATGGAATGTACTCAATAGGGATCGCGCGTCAGCATTGCCAGGGAGTCGACGTGGTTGTTTGGTCGGAATAATAGCGTGAAGTAAAATTTCTTTAAGTGGATGAAAAATTACAACAGAATAATTCTGATTACAAAAGAGGAAAAAATAACCGGTTCTCCCCTTTGTTTAAGGCTAGGTTCTTGATGTGGCGATGGAGAGTGATTCTTGTTCTCTGTTAACCAGCTGAACGAACAAGCTTCTCTTTGGGATGCTCTCGAAAAGTAATCAAAGAGGGGCTCTATTTTTAACACGCTAACTGTTTAGAGCCACTGATTTCTCCTTTTCTCTCCTGGACCTTTTATAAAAAAAAGCAAAAGGAAAGCAAGAAGCTTTTAATTTGAGAATTCTCAGCTATTAACCTTCAAAAGTCTCTCTTTCTCTCCTCTAGCTTCCAAAAAGTCCTCTCTATTTTCATAGCTCCTCATGCTATTTATAGGGAGTCATAAGGGTATAATTGTCCCCTAAAATCTCTCCATAATAGGGATTAACTCCCCTACTATGTAGAGAGTTAATTGACCCAGTAATGGGGATAAGTTATAATAGAAACTGAGTCTCGCGCTGGACGCGAACTTCGCATTGTTTGTTGTAAATGGGGACGTCTCAGTCAGAACTCGGTGTTACTTAGACCTGCGAGAGATGTAAGATGCGGGGTTACTCAAACTCGCGCTTGAAGTGGAACGCAGAGTTACTCATACCTACACTTGAAGTAGGATGCAGAGTTGCTCAAACTCGCGTGAGATGCAGAGTTACTCAGACTCGCGTTTGAAGTGAGACGTGGAGTTTCTCAGACTCACATGAGACGCGGAGTTCCTCAGACCCGCATCTGAAGTGGGACACAGAGTTACTTAGATTCGCATGAGACACGGAGTTCCTCAGACCTGCGTCTGAAGTCTCTGTTTTCCTTCAGATGCGAGGTCCCCATTTTAGTTGAAATGCAACCTTCGCGTTGAAATGAGGTCTATGTCTGATGACCTGTCCTTAATGATTTTTTGACAGCCTACAGATCCCCATCTAAAGTTTTCAACACTCCGCGACTGACTGAGACGGATTTCGAAACACTTTGGAGTTCAGTTGATTATGGGCTCTCATGATTGGACTGACAATCTTTCGAGATGTTCTAAGCCTGATCCTGTCTGGATTCTGGTCTTCGTGATTGTACTGTTGAACTGCTTAAAGTCTTCACGGAAGATCATCACAAGTGTTTTAGAAACTCAGTCTAACACTTATTATGAGCTCTGGTTTGTTTATCGGTGTACTATTGAACTGGTAGGTTGTTGATTACTTTTCCCAGTGTACTGTTGAACTGATCGCAGAAGCAGAGACATGCTTCTTGTATGTGATAGAACGTGGCCCTCATAGACGCGATCGCCATGCTGATCAAGTGTTGACGCAAGTTTCAATGAAGTTGATACGTGATTCTCAGTTGCTGTAGAGACGCGACCCTCAATTGATGTTGAGACGCGACTCTCAGTTGATGTTGAGACGTGACTTTGAGACGCGATTCTCAGTTTACGTTGAGACGCGGCTTTGAGACGTGACTCTCAGTTTAAAACGCGAAAATCGTGTGGGATGCTTCCAGGCGCGGATGCGAGTGCCGCATCGGACGCGTGTCTGGCTCAGATTGAACTCGAGATATGTGCCACGTATCTCGGCTACTTAAGAGCCTATAAAAGACCCAGTCTTTCAACAGTCAGTTCACTTATTTGTTCATCCCTTTCGATCAGACCCGCACCTGAAGATTGAAAGCTCTCAAGTTTTCTTAGAACCATAAAGCTTTGAGCCTTTTCAAATCTTTTCAAAGATTTTTACCGTCGAGATGGCCCTAAAACCTAAACAAACTGTTGCTTCATTAACCACTATGACTACCCCGACCACCGTGAGTTGTTCTCCTCCTCTGCAAGCCCCCATTTTTGGTAAGTAGAATGGCTTCTGCAATTAAGAACACAAAGAGACACTATCTCTTAACTTTTTCTTGAAGTTTTTGAAACTTCTATTGAAGTTAAATAGTCGACACGGACCTTACTAGTCCACGTTTGATTTATGAATGCAGTTTCCGCGTTGATGAGTAGAACATGGTTTGGTGATCCTGGCATTTTTTTTGTTTTATCAACGTGACCTTCACGTCTGCAAGTTGAATGCGAGTCCAGGGGACTCTGCGTCTTGAGATTTCTAAACGCGGGTCTTGTTTGTGAGACTTGCATTTTCGTCTCAAGATTTAGAAATTTTTCTAAGGTGGAGTCTAGACGCGGGCTTCATGTGAGCCTTGCGTTTTAATTACAGAACGCAGGGCTCATGTGTTGAGCCTTGCATTTGAACTCTAACACTTAATGTAATTTCATTGTCTTCAAAGTATTAACATTGTGTTCCTTTTTTGCAGTGAAGTACTCCTTGGACCCTCTGGCAAAGAGACGTCATTCGGTCTTATGGGTGGACCGGATCCGGATATTGTATCTGGCCTTAACAGGACTGTGCTGGCTTTTACTAAGAAGAATCGAGAGTGACAAACCAAGTTAAGTCAGACTAGCTCATAGCCTCTCTGAGAGCTTATCACGGATGGAAGATTTGACTCGGATGCCCGAACATTACTAAGAAAGCCAACTTTCTTATTCGAGGACTCCATCAATGAGCATGCAGAGGTGATGCTTGGCAGCAGCTACAAATGGCTTCATTAGCTTGGAGAGCGTCACTTCTTTCTCCCGGACATGGAAAGGATGTTTTCCTCATCTCCATTCAATTGATGTCCCTTCATCGATTGATAGAGTGAGATTTGATAGAGGAGCAATCCGGAGTTTCCCTCGGGCGGACCTCTCATTACACTGCAGTCCGGCGGGTCATGACAAGAATGTAGTCGGATTGTTGCCTATTCGTTGAAGGCGGAGTATCCCATAGATGAGACTCTCCAGCAAGCGGCCATGTTCATTAATCAGTTTATGGCCGTAAAAGGTGATTTCTTGAAAGGCGAATTTCAGGTATTAGGTTAGGTCCATTCTTCGGACAAATACTGGTGGTCGAAGATGGTGGGCTTCATCCTTGAAGATTTAAAGGACGAGATTCTACAGACTGGCCTCTATGCTACGGTCCGGGCTATTCAGTATGTCATCTTGCAAGGCAGTCATCATTCTTTTGCCATGCAGAGCATTACAATTCAGAGTAGTGCACATTCTTCACCCTAGTCGAAGAGATGGGATTTACTCTTTATGAAATTATGAAGTCTCTGGGTTAGCGATGGGGGGTATTCCCTATGAAGAATATGTTCCATCGGTCGAAGAATTGCACCTGATGGAGGAGAGTGCTCTTTTGGTATATGCGACATATTGGGAAGTGTTGTGTTACTTCTACATCTGTGCTGAGATCACTGGTTTGAGGTCCAGAGGGGTCAAATAGATGGCCTGAGTAGATTACCTTTTTAATAGCCTGGGAGACAAGGCTAACTGATTGACTCGCCTAGCCTAAGCACAGATATAAAAATTAAGGATAGGATTAGCGCGTCAACGCCCTCGTATATCACAGAATTGACTGAGGATACTTTCAGACCAGGCACAATCTTTGAAAGTTTTCACTATCAGGCTAAGACCCTTATTTCCAATAGGGCCTTGCCAGCTGGATTCTTGATGCTGTGGTTGAAATGGTGCATCGTGCTGACACTTTCTCACGAAGTTATAGTGGCCGATGTGGTATACCCCAATGTCCTACTGGCATTTGGCTAAGGTATTGCCCTTCTTCCAATAATGGTAGGATGCATTCAGAGCAAGCTTCGGCATTAACCAAGACATTCTGTAAAGTAGAAGCTCTGGTAGATGATGATGGTAATGTGCTTATTGACCAGCATGGTTATCCTGAGGTCAAGGTGCCTAATCCCAGAGTTGAACTTCCCTATACTACTTGGTGGCATGGTATGCATTGTCCATCCCTGATGATGGTCATGCACAATTGGAAGGCTTTGTGCCATTCTTCGTGAGAAGTTAGAGCACTCCACTTGGCAGCATACCTATATATTCTATATTAGGAGAGCCATTCAGAGCGACTTCACTTGTTAGCTGGTCTAATTCTTCCTTGACATTCAAGATACGTCGTATTGGGACCACTTCATGGACTTCACAGGTCCAGATAGGTGTACCAGCTTATCGACTAGTGTCTTTTGTTGGCAAATTAATATTCTCAGATATCTCGTATTTCACCAAGGTGACATCTGCACAATCCAGCTGTATCTACCTAGCCGGTTTGGTCGTCAATTTGGGTATGATCAGCTCTACGTGGGGAATCTGAATACTGACCTTCACTTCAGCGGGAACCAATTCAAAGGGGCACAGGTGTGGTACTTTCATATGGCCGGAGGGACGGGGGCAATATTTAGTCTTCCCCAGTGATCACCCCATTCATATACCAGTCTCAGCTTTTGCAATTAGTACGTCATTGCTAATATGGTGCCAAGTTATAAGATGAATGCCTCGTGCATTAAACCTATCAAGTCCACCTACAACGCTTGTAAGGGATCCAAGACCGTTCGTAAAAAGGGAATGAACGAGTATTTGGAAGCTAAGAAAGAGGCTGGAACATATGTAACGACAGAGCGCATGGTCGAGATTACAGAGGAACGCTCAGTAAGAAAATCTTGCCAAGCTGTAGCGAAGCGTACCCATCCATCCTCTGAAGGTTGTTCGAGTCAGAAGAAGGCACAAAGAAAGCCTGAAGCTGAAGTTCCACTACAGAGAGATTCTCAATCAGGGTTGGGCCCTAAAAAGTCTGAGGAGGAGGAGGAGGAGGTTGCTCTCCGCTCATTCAAAGTCAGTACGGTAAAGGCCCTGCTACTTCAGAAGGGATAGAAGTTGTGGAGAAGCCTTAGTCAGAAGCTCCATCTGTGTCCTTGAAGACCTCAGGCGAAGGAGTCAAAACACAACCGGGCTCCCTAAGCATTATGATGCCAGCCTTGAAGATCCTCGAATCTAGTCTGACTACTGGACCAATTGGTGGGAAAGCTCTAATTGTCGAGGCTCCCTTGGTTCAAGTATTGACTTCATCGTCTGAAGAAGACGGCCATGATGTTGGATCTGAGCCTGCTCCTCACGATGTCAGCAACTTCTCACATGTGACATAAGAGAAAATGCAAGTAGCTGCCTCAGAGACGGAACTGTCATCTAAGGAGACTGCTACCACTAAAGGTGTCCTTTCTTTTCCACCCATGGCTTCTCTTATCGAATATATAGATGATATTTTAACATCTACTAGGATAATATTTTGCAGGGGCTACTGCCACCTCTGAAGGTGAAACCTCCTCAAACATTACTAAAATGATTGAGGAACCGACTCAGTCAGACAACACAAAATCTCAATATCAGCACCGAGGTGGCCTCTATAAGCATAACATATGTGGCTGAGGAATCTTCTCAGCCAGGAGAGCTCCCGAAAGATTTGCCATCTACGTCTTCTCAACCTGGTAAGACATCAGGATTTGATATTCTCACTCTTGGTGTTGTCACTGACATTATTGTAATGGCTACAGATGACATCGCGCCGACTCAAGTAGAAGAGCCTGTCCTGGGCACTGATGTAAAGGACATTCCTGTTTTGATTTCGACTAGAAAGATCCTTATTGTGGAGTGATTAGTCTCTAAATATGCATATTTCATACCACATCTTCACATATATTAAATATGAAATTCTGTTAATAACACATCTCTTGTACATTTCTAGATCCATGGCATGAAATGAAGAATAAGCCCAAAATCTCATTTATTTGGTGATTTAAAGCCTACGCATATAGCCATTGACTTTGGATGGTGAATTTGTCAAAATCGGGTGCCCATATCCAGAAACTAGGAGGTACAGCAAATAGGGGATGAACTGACAGCACTTGGACAGGCGGCGCGGCACACGCGGCGCCTTTATGGCCATGAAAACGCGGTCGTGTGATTAGTCTCTAAATATGCATATTTCATACCACATCTTCACATTTATTAAATATGAAATTTTGTTAATAACACCTCTCTTGTATGTTTCTAGGTCATTTATTTGGTGATTTAAAGCCTACACATATAGTCATTGACTTTGAAGGATGAATCTGTCAAAACCAGGTGCCTATATCTAGAAACCATGAGGTACAGCAGATAGGGGGATGACTGACAGCACGTGGCAGGCGGTGCCGCGCGTGCGGCACCTTCATGGCCATGGCCGCATTTTTGTGGCCATGGCTTGGAGCCGCGCGTCGTGATTTAACGAGCGGTTTCGTACACTCTCCTTGGTGCCTCCTTTTGCCTATAAATTGCCCAGTTATTTCAGGATAGTGGGGAGGAGGTTTTTAGGGTTGTTTCTTCTCTATGTATGTAATTTTTAGAGTAGTTTCTTCTCTTTAGTTTAGGTTAGTTATTCTTCTTCTTCCTCTTTTGTATTTTTCATTTCTTGTAAATCTTGTAATAGGGAAGAGATTAGTACATAGGATGAAAGCAGGAGTTCTTGTAATGGAAGGTGACAATCTATGAAAGTTCTCGCTTTATCTCTCCTTGTTTTCTTCTCTCTAACTCCTTTTACATGCTTAGCTAAGTTTCTCTCATGGCAACTAACTACTAACCACTAATTTGTTTACTCCTTACTTGATAATCCACATGAATCTAATAGGCTCTACTTGGCCTTACTCTTGCAAGAGTCATTGATGACTCATGATGATAGATTCTAAACTTTAACATCATAACTCTCTAACAAGCTAACATTACTTTATTTTATGCTTGCTCTTGTTTAGTTTTGATGATTTAAGTGTAGTTTGCATTTGTTTGTTGAGTTTGAATGTGATGAGTTATCTTATAGGTCATGCTTTGAAATGCTCTTGAACTAAGGACGAGTGATGGCCAAGGATACATGTGAGGTAGCTATCACTAAGAGGTTAGCATGATTAGTGGAGCCATTATTAGTTAGTAGCCATAAGTTTTCTTTCCTTTTTTACTTTGCTTTAGAAATAATTTCCAAAACAACAAATATCTTCTCTTCAATATTTCTATCTTTGTTTCCACCGTACACTTCTCTTTTCATTCTTTATTTTCTTTTCTTTTCATTCTTTAAAACATAGAAGAACCGTTAACACACATGTAAATAGACCAATAAAGCTTTTATAACATTCTGTCCATGTGGATTCGACCCATTTAGCCTCTATGCTATAATGGAAGTATCGAGGAAGCCAAAGCACGAACTTTTAACTCGTGATTTCAAAACACACACTTTTCGTGCACGATTTTTTCCCGATCAAATTTTGGCGCCGTTGTCAGGACGCGAACGATTTGATCTCACATTTTTATTAACTTTTCTTCTTTGTTTTTGGTGTGCAGGTCAAATTTTTAGCAGTGCAGAAGTCCACACTTGCTTTTGTGTGGTTGGGTAAATTCTTATATATTGTTATATTCTGCTGCTACTTTCTGTTTATATTACCTGTGCACTATAATAATTTTAAGAACTAAAATATAGTAATTGGATGTTCTAAAACAGTTTAGACATTTGCATCTACGCACTTGTCAATTTTTATTCCAATATACTGTATTTTATTCTTCTGTTGTTGTGATCTGGACCAAGGTGTACATATGGCATTGCATATAACATAGGACAAACATGTGGGTAATTTACTCGCTTTGTGTGTTCATTCTTTTCTATATTGCACACTTGAAAGAATCGGACTGAAGGGCAAAACCCAATACAAGATAAGGTGGGGAAGTCATTACCCTTCCTTAGCCCAAAATCCACCTCACTTTCTCACAACCTAAGCCTAAATAAAATTTACTAGACGTTGGCCCCTTGGGACATCTCGGATTCATTTAAGAGATTGACCTAAGGAGGAAGTTGTTAGAGTTTGACTCTTGTTGTCAAAGGTTGGGGATTGAAAGGCGAAACCTCAAAGAACAGTGGTTTGGCATAATTAGGCCCGTTGCACCAGTGTAAATACCTTCCACTAGTCTTGCCCCTACCTGGCCGATTAACTTGTGGTCAGATTTCTATAAGGTACCCCACGTGGACAGTCTAACCAGTTAGGAGTCGCCTAGGTCTAAGTCAACCCTAGGATAGGCTTGTTTTCTTTTTCTTTTTCTTCTTCTTTTTCTTTTTCTTTTTCTTTTTCTTTTTCTTTATTTGTTTGTTTGTTTGTTTGTTTTGTAAATTGTGAAATAAATTTTAACAACAACAATTCTTTCAATCCTAATATAAATTCATATTTCACCCTGACCTCATTTGACTCGAATAACTCCAACTGAGCTATGTACAATATGAACCAAAAATATAGGTCGGACTGGGATTATCCGACTTAATATGACCCATACCCTCAATCCTATAACCAAGATTTTAAAATATTTTCTACTCTTCATAGAGTTCATAGGGATTCACCTCCCCTGAGTCAAATTTTCAACCACCTTGTTCATAATTTTCGCAATATTTATTTCCCACTTTTGCTTACTATACTCCTTTTCCAGAACCAACCTCTGAAGAAAAATCCTATTTGGAAAGGAGTATGGAAGCCATGCTTGTCCCAATAACAAATTTAAAATTTACTCAATTCACAATCCTTCCCACATCAAACTCCATATACTCCTTTTTTAGAATATCCAATTGAAGAAAAATCTGAGCTAGAAAAGAGTTTGGAAGTCTTTTGTGAAACAGCGCGATAATTTCAAAATATGTTGGACTCATCATCACAACTAAATTTTCAAGAGTCATTCTCATCTTTTCGAGTCACATAGATTCAAAATGAACAACCATCCATCCTGAAAATGAATATGGAACTTTTGCGAGAGTCCGAGCAACAATCACAAAATCTGATAGACTCACGACTTTATCATAATTTTCAAAACCAACTTCCATACTCATCTTTTCAAGAAGAACCAATTGCAAAGAGTATGGAAGACATGATCCAAACTCAAAATTCCATAACCCAGCCTGTCAGTAGGTTAGACTCAATAATGAGTGAATTGATCAATGAGAATGAGGAAAGTTTTCTTGTCAACCTTTGACCAATCCTTATATCCCTAACTCTACCTTTTGGACCCAAGAATCATGTTATTTTGAAAACTAAGATTCAATTTCGACACACCCCTTGGAACTTGACAAAACTCTAAGTTTTGAAGATTACATTGACATTTTAAAAAGTTATCCCTTCCCTGAAAATGAAATTAAACATGAAAGTGATCCTGAATCTCAAGTTGGTAATTATATTTCACTTTTTGACTCAATAATGACTCTGGTATCTATACCAAAATTTTTCTCTATTTCAGAGTTAACATTGAATCTTGTTCTAGTACACTTGAAATTGAATCAGTAATATTTTACGATCACATTCCATTCATGGGAAAAGTGTGTGAACATTAATTCTTTGGCTTGGACGCCAATTTTGACTCTCACTTTTGAATCTCGACTTGATCTGAGTCAAATTTTCAAGTCAGTATCGATTTTTATTCCTATTCCATTTGAATCCAAATCAATCATCTTCCAAAATCACACTTCATTGTTGGACAAAGGTGTAGAACAAAATGACTCAAGATTTATTTTTAAAAAATGAAAATTGGATGGGGATAATCTTTTAAACAAGACCACACACTTCATCATTCTTTTAATCGGTCATATTAGAGAGGTCACTGTGGGTTCCTACAAGATCCACAATCTCTGAATTGGGCCGCATTTCATGGGTCAATCAGACCACCACCAGAACCACCACCATGAGGCAATTTTTCTTCCCTTTCCATTTGTTTCATGCATATACGCATTCACGATGCATTGAGGACAATGCATGAGATAAGTGTGGGGGGATTTACTAACATAGTTACTTTTAATTTTTTTTCTTTTACACTTCTTTTTAGAAAATTTTTAGATTTTTCTTTTATATAGAAACTCTTTTCTTTTATTTTTACAAAACTTTTTGACATAAGAGAAATAGTTTTAATTTATTTTTAAGAAAGTTAAGAGGATCTGAGGAATTAAGAAGACCTAAAATTTTGAATTTTTAAATCGAGTCAAAATAATAGATCTTTTTAAATTTTAGGATAAGGAAATAGATTGAAAAGATAATTTGATCTTGAATTTTTTGCCTTAGATATATGTACTTCACACTTACACAACTTTTTTAGGATTGAAACAAAGACTGAAAATGTCATAAAAATATTAAATATATATATTAATGCTGATAATAAAAAACACTTATTGAAGCTGGGTAATTATGCCTCATGAAGCATAATTATTCACGCCTAAAAAGATGGATAAAAACAAAATAATCCCCTTTAGTTTTGTGGCCTTGTTTACTCGAGTCTTAAACCCGAGGGATATTTTCTCATCTAGTGCCCTAAAATCGTCCAGTTTGAGAGTCACAGGCTAAAAGCTCACTACTCGGGTAAATAAGAAAGCCTGAGAAAACTAAGGGAAAGAAATATATATATATACAAATAAATGACATAAAAGTTAGAGTCATTATCTCAAAAATCTTCACAGTTCACAAATTGCATATTTTTCTAAGAGTTTTATAAAAGATCAAATAATCAATTCAATTTTAGATTCTTCATTTAATTATAACAAGATTTTGCATTTAGATTTATTTTAAGGAAGAATAATTGCTGGCTAACCTATAACCTTCGATCGCTTATATTTTCTGCAAAAATATTTCAACACTTTTCTCTATTTCAAAATACGTTTTCACAATACTAATATTTGATTTTTTTTTATGGATTTTGTGTGTGTAATACGCTAAAAACCCTCAGGAGACAAAAATCCTCCTCTAGGAAAAACCTCGAGGTTTAATGGCTTGTTATACACGCTCAGTGCAATCGTATTACCTGCGAAAGTGGTGTAATAATTTTCTTAATTAGTTTTCTACTTTGCTCGAGACGAGCAAAAGATAAGCGTGAGGGTATGATTAGTCTCTAAATATGCATATTTCATACCACATCTTCGCATTTATTAAATATGAAAATCTTTTAATAACACCTCTCTTGTATATTTCTAGGTCCATGGTATGAAATGAAGAAGAAGCTCAAGATCCTATTTATTTGGTGATTTAAAGCCTACACATATAACCATTGACTTTGGAGGGTGAATCTGTCAAAACCGGGTGCCCATATCCAGAAACCAGGAGGTACAGTAGATAGATGGATAAACTGACAGCACGAGGCAAGCGGCGCCACACACGCGGCAACTTTATGGCCGCGAAAACACGGCCATGGCCGCCTTTCCGCGGCCATAGCTTGGAGGTGCGCGTCGTGATTTGACGCGCAGCTTCGTACACTCTCCCTGGTGCCCCCTTTTGCCTATAAATTGTCCAGTATTTTCAGAATAGAGAGGAGGAGGTTTTTAGGGTTGTTTCTTCTTCATGTATGTAGCTTTTAGAGTAGTTTCTTCTCTTTAGTTTAGGTTAGTTATTCCCCCTTTTGCCTATAAATTGTCTAGTATTTTCAGAATAGAGGGGAGGAGGTTTTTAGGGTTGTTTCTTCTTTATGTATGTAGTTTTTAGAGTAGTTTTTTCTCTTTAGTTTAGTTAGTTATTCTTTTCTTTCTCTTTTATATTTTTCATTTCTTGTAGATCTTATAATAGGAAAGAGAGTAGTACATAGGATGAAAGTAAGAGTTCTTATAATGGAAGGTGACAATTTATGAAAGATTATCTCTTTATCTCTTCTTATTTTCTTCCCTCTAACTCCTTTTACATACTTAGCTAATTTTCTCTCATATCAACTAACTACTAACCACTAACTTGCTTACTCTTTACTTAATAATTCACATGAATCTAATAGCCTTTACTTGGCCTTGCTCTTATAAGAGCCATCGATGGCTCATGATGATGGATTCTAACACTCTAACATCCTAACTCTCTAACAAGCTAACATTATTTTATTCCATGCTTATTCTTATTTAGTTTTGATGGTTTAAGTGTAACTTGCACTTGTTTGTTGAGTTTGGATGTAATGATTTATCTTATGGGTCATACTTTGAAACGCTCTTGAACCAAGGACTAGTGATGATCAAGGATACATGTGAGGCAACTATCACTAAGAGGTTAGCATGGTTAGTGGAGCTATTATTAGTTAGTAGCCATGAGTTTTCTTTCTTTTTCACTTTATTTTAGAAATAATTTCAAAAACCACAAATATCTTCTTTTCAATGTTTCTATCTTTGTTTCCAGCGTACAGTTCCTTTTTCATTCTTTGTTTTCTTTTTTTTTTCATTCTTTAAAACATAGAAGAGCCAGTAACGCACAGTGAATAGACCAGTAAAGCTTTTATCGCTTCCAGTCCCTGTGAATTCGACCACTTTAGCGTCTATGCTATAACGGAAATATCGAGGAAGGCAAAGCATGCACTTTTAACTCATGATTTCAAAACATGCACTTTTCTTGCACGGTTTTCCCTCGATCATGGAGCCTATCCTTGAGGTTACGACACGGGAAATTATTACAACTCCCAATCCTGAAGCTCCTGTGGTGACTTCAAAGATGAGGCAACTTTAAACCCATCTGGTTCTTGCACTTTGGGAGGGACAAGTATTCCACCTTTGACTTTTGAGAGTGTCTCTATTGCAATCATAGAGACTGGATCTAGAAGTACTCTTCTGGTGCCGACACCAGCTATGGACATCCTAGAAAAGTAGTCTCTCAAATGCTCAAGCAATTCTTCATCACGATAAGTATTACATTAAATTGGTGTTTTCTAGGCGAAGTTCTTTCAAGTTCGCTTACAAACTCCTCGAGAACCAAGTCGAGAATATCCGACAAACTGAGGGTTCTGATCGAGCAAGAGCGCATCAAGTGTTAGTCAAGCAACTACATACATACTTGAGGGATCTTAAGAACCCAGAGAAAGTCTGGTTATTGATGCTCAACAGGTATCAGAGAATTTTTGCGCTAACCAGGAATGGGAGCGTAAGGAGATCGAGGAGCGGATAGCTAAAGAAGCTTGTTGTCTTGATGGTTCCAAAGCCAGTTATCAAAATTTGACAAAAGACCTTCAGTGATCTGAGATCGTCACCAGGGTGTGGAAGGTGTGATAGCGAGTGCTCCAACTGCAAATTGCTAAGGCATAAGCCTTAATTTGCGACAACGAGCTGAAGGTTGCGAACCAAAAAAAGAGGACAGAGAGCTCGAGGCTACTAAAAGTCAAGTACAATAGGAACTTGATGTCCATACTTCGAGTTGGAAGCTTTTTAGGCACAACTTGCTACGAAGAAGCTTTTATCCGATGAGGAGCTGAGAGCCTAGGTTGTGGTTGAAAAAACACGCTAGAGGGACATTCAACATCTCAAGGAGAAAATACAATCTCTCTTTGAGTAAGAATGACTTTTTTTTACTTCTTTTGCAATGCTCTATTTTATTGAATAGGAGAGTTTTTGTATCACTTTTACAATTTTGGTGCAAATAATAATAATAAAAGTGATAATTTTGCCTTCATTTTATTTTTATTTTCTTTTTTGTGTTTGAAAAATAGACAAATGAAAGCGTTTGCATTTAATTGCTAGATGCAACAATTAACATAGCAACGCAAAGTTTAATAATTCCATTAGGAAATTTGAGAAGGTTACTGCCAGAGGTGTTATTTTTAACGTGACAGGGATTGAATTCGTGATTTGAACGAATTTTATGGACTTGTTATTCTATTGATGAGAATAAAAAGTGGAGTTTGATCCACCGGGAATTTATAGAGATTTTTTCCATCAGTAGTGTAATATTAACATGATGGGTTTTTGGATTTGCAATTGGAAGCAAATTGAATTGTCATATTAACTTGATAAGGACATATGTGCTAGATGTATGATATTAACTTGCATCAAAGAGAACTCATTTTCATTGAGAAAACTGAGAAAATCATTGTCATAGGTTTAGTGTTAACTTGACAACGAGATGAATGCTAGAGGTGTGATATTAACTTAACATTTGATGTCTCGATTTCGATAATAAACCTTGAGGGAAGATCACTGCCTTAAGTGTAGTATTTAACTTAACAATGAAATGGATGCTGGAGATGTGATATCTAACTTAGCATCAAACTTCTTATTTCCGTTGAGAAAATCGAGATAATTACTGTCATAGATATAATATTAACTTAACAGGAATTTATATTGAGATATGAGCAATTTTGGTCAGGGATGTGGTATTTAACTTGGCCGAGAGATTTTGCGAATTGACAATTTAGTGGACTCGTCATTCTATTAAAGAGAATTGACAAGTTGAAATTTTATCTGCTGGGAAAATTGAGGAAAATTACTATTAGATGTATAATGTTAGCCTAACAGTGATTTATATTAGGATATGAGTAATCTTGGTCAGAGATGTAGTATTTAACTTGACTGAAAATTTTGCGATTTGTGCAATTTTAGTAGACTTGTCATTTTATTGAAGAGAATTAATAAGTTGAAATTTTTATCTGTTGGGAACATCGAAGGAAATCACTATTAGAGGTACAATGTTAACCTAACAGCGGGGTATACCAGATGTATAATGTTAACATGATAGGTTGGATCTATGATAATTTCGCTGGAGAAACAATTACATCCTTTTTTTTATAGTCTTACCATTCTATAGACGGGAATTAGTAAGGGACTTTGTAGGGGAAGGCAGGATCGGGTCCCTCGGGATTTTTAGTAAACCCTCAGCTATCAACGAATTTGATATGCCTTTATCAACTACCGTTTGAGTTGGGCTAGCCATGCTATTCCCCTCAGCATTATGAGTTGTCGAAGATTTTTTATTGGACTTAAATACCAATTATTTCCTCTATCCTTTAGCCGTCGGAGGCATTAGATGTAGTGTAGTGTGCCTTTTGCAAATAAGTTAGGACCACAGAGGTAGACATGAATTCGGCAGGGGTTTTATCTGGAGATTAGCCTCCTTGTGGAGTTCTCTTTGATCCTCATTTGGTTGTCACATTTTAATATGAATGTGGAAACAATGGAAAGATCCTACAAAAGATGTGTCACGAACCTTCTTCATGAGTTTGGCTTGATAGGCCATCAAATAAACTCATTCGATCTTTCATGAGAGTTGATCGATCACTATATCTTGATATG
Source organism: Agave tequilana (assembly GCA_038442645.1). NCBI lineage: Eukaryota > Viridiplantae > Streptophyta > Magnoliopsida > Asparagales > Asparagaceae > Agave > Agave tequilana. The sequence goes on from JAVJIF010017494.1 coordinate 59,532, forward strand.
AATGTGGATATAATGGAAAGATTCTACAAAGATGCATCATAAACCTTCTTTATTGAGTTGGCTTGATAAGCCATCAAATAAACTCATTCGATCCTCCATGAGAGTCGATCGATCACCACATCTTGATATGAATGTGAAAATAGTGGAAAAGTTCTTCAAAGATGCATCACGAATCTTATTCAATGAGTTGGCTTGATAAGCTATCAGATAAACTCATTCAAGTCCACTATCTGATTATTCGGATCCTTTGTTGTTGGGTCGAGCTTTGATCGATCGAACAGGAGCAGGGAGGTATGCCACCATTACATGTGAAAAAGTTAGGCTAGACAATCCATCCTTCTTGATCAAGAAAAATGATCTAAAAGAAGAGTGCCTAAAATTGTGGCTTGGGCATGCTCAACTTCAAAATATGACCTATTCTTCTAAGTTGAGAGTGGGTGCTTGTATATATACTAGAGAAGAGTGATAAGGCTAAAAACTAACATTTTGCCTTTATTTTCTCTTTAATGTTTACATCATGCATCATAATGTCACCTATGTTCGGTCGGCTTGACGTCGATCAACCGTGATGTGATCCATTGAAGGAGGAAGTTCTTCTTTGACGCTCTTTTAAACATCTTGGATCTCAAACCCTAATCCATCTAATTGATCAGGGTGAATCTTCAATCAGAGGTATAGTATTAACTTGATTATGAGAAGAGTGACAAGGCTAAAATCGAAGTTTCTAACTTTGTTTCCTCGATATTAACATCATGCATGACGATGTCGACAATGTTCAGTCGGCTCGACGTCGATCGACAGTGATATGATCCGTTGAAGGAAGAAGCTCTTCTTTGGTGCTCTTCCAAACATCTTGGATCTCAAACCCCAATTCATCTATTGATCAGGTGAAGCTTCAATCAGAGATGTAGTATTAACTTGATCATGAGAAGAGTGACAAGGCTAAAATCGAAGTTTCTAACATTTTTTCTTCGATATTAATATCATGCATCACGTTGCCAACAATGTTCAGTCGGCTCGACATCTATCGACCGTGATATGATATGTTGAAGGAAGAAGTTTTTTTTGGTGCTCTTCCAAACATCTTAGATCTCAAACCCTAACTCATCTGATTGATTAGGGTGAAGCTTCAATCAGAGGTGTAGTATTAACTTGATTATGAGAAAAGTGATAAAGCTATAACAAAAGTTTCTAACTTTGTTTCTTCGATATTAACATCATGCATCATGATGTCAATAATGTTCAGTCGCCTCAGCGTCGATCAACCATGATGTGATCAGTTGAAGGAAGAAGCTTTTCTTTGGCGCTCTTTCAAACATCTTGAAAATCAAACCCTAATCCATCTGATTGATCAGGGTGAATCTTCGATCAGATGTGTAGTATTAACTTGATCATTAGAAGAGTCCATTTAGGGAAATACTTCTTCAAGAATCTACCGTTGATCAGCATCATGAGCGTATCGCCGTCCGGAGTTATGATAGGGTATGCTCCATTTGAGTAGACTGACTCTACTATAAATGGACCTTCTCATTTTGGATTAGAATTTTCCTTTCATCGAATTTTCTTTTCGTCTTATGTGTTGTGGCATCCCGATCCGGCATGTACGGGGACGCCATTGCGACGTACATATGCAGGGCGATGGTACCATCACGTATGTACGCTAAGCATCAATACAACACAATACAAGGATCAGAGTGCGGAAATATGTGGTGTTATACATTCCAACATAAAATAGTACAAGTACTTAGTCATCACAAATAATGACATAATATTACATCAATATTACATCACCAGATAGTACAAAAGTAGACTGTACAGGGTACAAAAGATAATAACTCACGAGCTGGAAAAGAGAATCTCACGAGCGGGGAAAGATAGGACGAAGCTACGGCTGATCCGCGTGCTCCTCGAAGTAAGCCTGATCCTTAGCTGAAGGGTCCACCTCGGTCAAACCTGCTAAATCTGAACATACAAATCTAGGGTTGTTAGTGGGTAACCTAGCGAGTGCAAAAAGAAGCCAAGTGGCAAGTAAGCAATAATAAGTGTAGCAGGTCCAACTATCATGTAATCAAATCAGCAAGCATGGAATAACAACAATGAACAGTAAATAAGGAATGACAATAAAATACATGAAATTAAATTATCAAGTTATTATTAAGACTCGTTCAATTTGTATGTTTTGGTATATGGCCCGTACCATATAATTCCGCATACAAGTCAAGCGAGATTGGTTATTGAAAATTGATGGGGAACGACGAATCATGTTTAGAATGGGTCTCGTGCATGCCCAGGACAACAGTCCAGGAGTATCCGGTACTGAGTCGGAAGTACCGCTAGGCACCGGGACTTACTATATGCCCAAAGGTCTTAGTAAAGCTCGAACAAGAATAGAGTGTCACCGTTCCCCATAGGGATATTCCCAGGGGATTATAGCATACCCGGCAGGCAGGCAAGGAGGTAGGGGTGCCAGTACACCCCTCGGAAGCGCCTGGTGGCCTCCAGGTCGAATCCAACAGGAGTTAGTTATGCAAAATACGTATGGCCACCATAAACACAGGAGTTACATCGATACCCATCAATTTCCCCCATCTAGGTGTAAGTTATTTAAATATAACAGAGTCTCAAATAATAATATCCATAGGGTATTTACAAAAGTCTAATATTCATGGTTATCCTATTACGGGGGTCAACAGGAGTATAATATCTGGAGTAATGTCAGGAGCCTCCCTATTTCAGGGGTTCAAGTATACAGGAGTTCAGGAGTACAGGGGTTTAGGAGTACCAAATATCTGGTAATAATATAACAATCATGCTAAGTCCCCGTAAAAGTGATAGTTATGAATATGTCATATAATACAGGTATCAAGAGTAGTAGTGTCCGGTCAAGGGTCACGATGTCAAGTCAATATACTTGTACCACATGAAAGCATGTTCAGTAAGGGTTAGCGTGTGTCATATACCGGGGGTCAGGATCAGGTGACATATATCAAGTACTGGTATCTAATATTAAGTGCCTTAGATCCGGTATCAAATATAATACATCGAGTGCTGATGTAAATACCGAGTGCTAGTGTTATAAATCATATATCAAGTATAACATGCCAAGTGTTGGTGTCAAATGTCACGTATCAAGTATAACATGCCAAGTGTCAGTGTGAATACATAGTATAACTCATATATTAACTCGCATAGCATGGTAACATGTACTAAAACTACGGTAGCAAGTGTTAGGCATGTTAAAATAACCACATATCAATATCATGCTATAAACACAAGAGTAGTAATTATTAAGTTTAATACAAAGCACTCGCCTGAAATCGGAATGAAATACCAATTAAAAATCTGAGAAATCAGCGAACCATACGAGCAAGCCACTAACCCATAGTTATATACTAAAATATATAAATATAAATATTTATATAATTATTAGAGAAGGAATGAGAGAGGAGAGAGAGAGGAGAGAGACAGTTGTAGGAAGGAGAGAGAGAGAGAAAAATATGGTATTTTTAGAAATAAATTTGGAATTAAAAGGGAAGGGGTATTGAGTGTAATTATAGGAAAGTAATTTGAGGGAGAGATGGAGGGTATTTTAGGGAATGAGGAAATGTGGGTTTATTTAGGGAAAAGAAAGAGAAAAGAAAGGAAAGAAAGAAAGAAAGAAAGAAAAGAAGAAAGAAAGAAAGAAAGGAAATGGAGGGGGGGTGGCCGGCCGGCCACCTGCCGCCGGCCCTGGGCAGCGTCGCCGCCGGTGGTGGTGGGGCGCGCGCGGCGGCCTTAGGGGGAGGGGAGGTGGAGTTTTTTGTTGGTGTGTTGTTTGTGTTGGTGGAGGTGGTGATGGTAGCGGTTGATGGTGGTGGTGGTTATGATGGTTGTGGTGGTTATTGGAGGTGGTGGGGAGTTAGAGGAGGAGGAGGAGGTGATGATAGGGTGGCTAGAGTGGTGAATTTGGTGGAGGTGGAGATGAATTTTGGAGGAGGAAGGGAGGTGATGGTGGTGGGTTTGGATGAAATTGGAAATGGTGGAGTGATGGTTGGAGTTGATGGAAGTGGAGAAGGAAGTGGGGGCTATGGGGTGGCGCGGCGCCGGCCTAGGGGCGGCGGCGGGCGACGGCTCAGGTGGTGGAGGTGGCGGTGATAAAGAATGAGTAGGTTTGTTTAGTTGAAGGAGTTGGAAGTTGGAATGAAAATGAAAAGGAGAAGGAGGGAGGGAAGATTTTTATAGGAAAGAGAGGAATAGGGTGATGATGGAATGGGATTCGGGGGGAGAGGGAGCTACAGCAGCAGCCCTGCTGCTGCAGGCGGTGGGCGACGGGCGTCTGGGAGCAGGTGGCAGGGGAGGAAGTCAAAGGGGGAGAAAGAAAAGAAAGAAAAAGAAAGAAATCTAAAGAAAAAAAAATAAGAGAAAAGAAAATAAAATAGTATAAAAATTTTTATTATTAAATAATTTATTTATTAAAATTTCTGGAAGTACAAAGTAGGGGAGTAGAGAAGGAAAAAGTAAGAAAAGAAATCGTCGGTAAATTATTATTTAAATGGGGCAAAAATTCGACTGTATCAGAAACGTTCCAAAAAATTCTTAAAAATATCAAATATTATTTTAAGATGCCTGATAAAATCAGATTCAAGAAATTTAATGTAGTTTTTAAATTAAAAATCTTAGAATCTTTGGGTGATACTAGTGAACACCAGAAGCGGTCAAATTTTAATAAATTTAGAAAAATCCCAAAAAATGTATTTAGGTAGAAAATAAAATTCTAAGAAGTAACATTAAAGTTGTTTTAAAAATTCAATCTCATTTAAAAACTAAAAATCTAGGAATCAGTCAGCAACGCCGACCGACACCGGTTTTGGAGATTTTGCAGAAAAATTCTGAAAAATTTCAGAAAATCATGAAAAATATAAAATATTAGAAAACAGTATCTGAAACTAAAATTGATCAAATCAGACTACCAGAATGGTCAAATCAAGCTATAGGCTGGTACCGGGTTCCCGGTCCAGGTCAGGACTTACTCTAAATCTGAAAATCCAGATCGATACTCAATAATATAAGTAATCGCAACTCAAAAGCAAATACTGGAAGAAAATTGAACAATATGGTCGAAAAATTTTGGGACACGCATCAGGGTACGTATCCGGAACGGGATGCTACAATCTACCCACCTAACAAAAATTTCATCCTCAAAATTTCTATAAGGAAGGAGATGAACATGGAAATAAAGAATTGATAAGACAAGAGATGAAGTACATGAGAAAATTACCACTCAAGGCTCGATAGATGCGGGTAACGGTCACGAATGACGTCTTCCCGCTCCAAAGTTGCTTCTCCCGGACTATGCCTGTTCCATGAAACAAGCACCAACCGGATGGTCCGGTTCTTCAGGGTCTTGACACTTCTATCCACAATAGCCATTGGTTGCTCAGAATATGAAAAATTTGGATGCTACTCCAACTCTGAATAATCCAATACATGTTTCTCATCCCTAATGTATCTCCTCAGCTGTGACACATGGAACACATTGTGTACTCCTTCCAGTGATGGCGGCAGTGCTAATCGGTAGGCCTCTTCTCCTACTCGCTCCAATATCTCAAACGGGCCTATATACCTCAGACTTAGCTTCTCACGTGCACAAATCTGATCACTCCTTTGGTCAGAGATATCTTCAGAAACACATGCTCTGCCACCTGAAACTCCAACGGTCTTCTATTGGAATCTGCCCAACTCTTCTGTCTGTCTTGTGCTGCACGAAGGTGCTCTTGGATGGTTCTGATCTTGTCCACTGCCTGTACTATCATATCCGGTCCCAAATGCCTTCTCTCACTAACTTCATCCCAACACAATGGTAATGTGCATCTCCTGCCTTATAGGGCTTCAAACGGAGCCATCTTGATGCTTGCCTGATAACTGTTATTGTAGGAAAACTCTGCCAAATGTAGATGGTCTTTCCATGATCCCTTGAAGTCTATCATACAAGCCCTTAACATGTCTTCTAGGATCTGAATGGTCCGTTCGAACTGCATGTCTGTCTCTGGATGATAATATGTGCTAAACTTCAGACGGGTCCCCACTCTCTTGAAGGCTCTCCCAGAAGTGAGATCTGACCTTCTGTCTCTGTCCGACACGATACTAACAGGAACTCCATGCAGTCGAACAATCCCCCTCATGTACTTTTCTGCCAGAAGCTCTGTATATTGCCCCACTCTGAAGGGTATGAAATGTGCTGACTTAGTGAGACTGTCAATACCCATACTGCATTGTTCCCCTTTGGACTGCGGGGTAGAGCGGTGACAAAATCCATAGTAACATGCTCCCATTTTCATTTTGGTATTGGCAAAGGTTGAAGTAATCCAGCTGGTCTCTGGTGTTCAGCCTTCACTTGCTGACACACTAGACACTTTGCCACATACTATGCGATCTCTCTCTTCATCGCATTCCACCAGAAATGTTACTTCAGATCCTGATACATCTTAGTTCCTCCAGGGTGTATAGAGTAAGCTGAGCTGTGGGCTTCAGCTAAGATCTTCTGTCCAATCTTCCCCTGAGGCATATAAATTCTACCCCTAAAATAGAGTGCACCATCAGTATGTATGCAAACATCTGGCCTCAGCCCTGCTTCCACTTGCTCTTTGAACTTCAACAATCTGGGATCTTCTCTCTGTGCTTCTCTGATCTTTTATCCCCCATCAATGTTGGATGGATCTGAAATGCGATCAAGTGCACGGATTCACTGGCCCTCCAAATCACCATCAAGTCCAGCCGCTCATCTCCTTGAGTAACTCCTCTTACTAAGTGAGCAACACAACCATGTTGGCTTCAGGTCTTCTACTCAAGGCATCCGGCACAACATTAACCTTGCCAGGATGGTACTGCAGATCTATATCATAATCTGCCATCAACTCAAGCCATTACCTCTGCCTCATATTCAACTCCTTCTGAGTGAAAATGTACTTCAAGCTCTTGTGATCAGTGTAAATCAACACTCGGTCACCAAGCAGGTAATGCCTCCAAATCTTCAACGCAAAGATCAATACAGCCAGCTCCAGATCATGCGTTGGGTAGTTCTTCTCATGAGGCTTTAATTGCCTGGATGCATAAGCCACCACATGCCCGTGCTGCATCAATACACATCCAAGACCCTTCCCTGAGGCATCACTATATACCACCACACCTCATGTCCCTGAGGGTGTCTTTAAGATTGGAGCTAAAATCAACTTGCTCTTCAACTCCTCAAAAGCAGACGCACACTCCTCAGTCCATATATACTTCTCTCCCTTCCTGGTAAGCTTGGTCAAAGGAGCTGCAATCTTTAAGAAGTCCTTCACGAACCTTCGACAATATCTAGCTAATCCGATGAAGCTCCTGGTCTCTGTTACTGACTTTAGAGTCGGCCAATCTTTCACGGCCTGAATCTTACTGGGATCCACTGAGATTCCTTCCTTAGAGACAACATGGCCCAAGAATGCTATGCTCTCCAGCCAGAACTCACACTTACTAAGTTTGGCATGAAGCTGCTCAATTCGGAGCGTCTGCAACACAACCCTCATATGCTCCGCATGCTCTTCATTCTTGGAATAAACCAAAATATCATCAATGAACACCAACACAAACTTATCCAAATATGGTGAAAAGATTCTATTCATCAAGTCCATAAAGACTGCTGGGGCATTTGTTACACCAAAGGGCATAACCAAGAACTCCTAATGATCATAGCGAGTCCTAAATGCTGTCTTCTGGATATCTTCCTTCTTCACCTTCAACTGATGGTACCCCGACTGTAGATCTAACTTTGAGAATACTTAGGCCCCATGAAGTTGATCAAAGAGATCATCAATCCTTGGCAAAGGGTACTTGTTCTTAATGGTGACTTTGTTCAATTCTCTGTAATCAATGCACAATCTCTTGCCACCATCCTTCTTATTTGCAAACAACACTGGTACTCCCCAAGGTGAAGTACTCAGTCTAATCAGACCCTTGCTTGAATACTCCAGCAGCTGCTCCTTCAATATAGCCAATTCAGTTGGTGCCATCCGGTACGGTGCTTTAAAGATGGGAGTCGCTCCTGGAATAATGTCAATAGAGAACTCCACAACTCTGTCAGGTGAAAGTCCTGATATCTCCTCAAATACATCCAGGAATTCATTCCACACTGACACCATCTTCTTCTTGTCTTCTACAGTGGCACAATCCAGTTGATCTTTCTTCCGGAGGGACTTGCGTTCTCCAAAGAACAGAAACTCTGGTTAGTGTGGAATCCTGAAGATCACCTTCTTGTTTCGACAGTCGATCACCGCATGATACTTGTTGAGCCAAGTCATGCCTAGAATCACATCGTACCCTCTAGTGTTCAGTACGAACATGTCGGCCTCCAACGTTCTACCATATAACTCCACATTGCACGCTTTACAAATCTTGTTAGTAATGACTACCCCATTCCCCCATACTAATTTCCCATTGGTCACCCATACATACAAGGGGTATAGAATGCAAGGTAATAAATCTACTGGATTTGAAGTAATGCGATGCACCGGAGTCAAAGAGTGATAAGACTGGAACTGAGTGGACCAAGATTGTACCTGCCACTACTTCTCCAGATGCCTCAGCTTCCTTTGTTGTCAAATTGTAGCCCTGGCCTCTCTTGCGGCCTACTCTGGTCCTGGGTCCCCTCTGAGCCTAACCCAGAGTCCAACGCTGGGGAGGAAGTGGAGCCCTCTACCTACTTGTCCTGGATTCCTCCTCATCGATGGTGCTGAAAATGCTGGGGGAGCTGCTCGAGCTGGAAGTGCAGGTGATGCCACCCGTGCTAGAAGTACTGGTGGTGCTGGAGCTGCATTCCAGGTCTTCTTGAATGGACACTCTCCCACTGAGTGATTGTCGAATCCGCATGCCAAACACAGCCCATTGGCCATACGACAGTTCCCCTGATTGTGTCCAGGCTTCTGACAGTATCCACACACAAGCTGCTGAGAAGGAGGCTGAATCAGGAGGCTGAAATGGTCGCTTGGCTACTGGGGCACCAAAAGATCTGACTAGATTTCCTTTGTACACTTACTGGAATTGGCGCTTCATAGGCTTGTCCTACAGCTCAACTCTCCTCTTCTTCTCTAATCCCTGCTCCACATCCTGAGCTATAGAAAAAACTTAGGAATATGTCTTCAACTGGTGGGGTATAAACAACATCTGGATATCCACCCTCAATCCTTGCTGAAACATGCTAGCTCTCTTCTCCTCGTCGACCACCATATAAGGTGCAAATCGACTAAGTCTCAGGAATTCAGCAGCATACTCATCCACCAATCGATTCCACTGCTGCAGCCTGATAAACTGCTCCTCCATCTCTTTCTGAGCAGTTGCAGGGAAATATCTCTCATAGAAGCCCTTTGAGAACTGGTCCCAAGAGATAGGCTTCTCCAGCCTCGCCTCTTCGGCTAGCCACCAGGTCCTCACCACATCTTTCAGCTGGATCTTGGCCACTTTTACCTGGTTCTCACCAAGAATTCTTCAGAAGATCGGTCATGTCGATCAACCACTGCTCTGCATCCAGGGGCTTCTCCGTGCCCGAAAATTCTGCCGGCTGCAACCTCTTGAAATCTGATATAGTACCCGGCCTCTGCTCTCGGGATGCAGTCAGCAATCCTTGACGCAAGAGCTCTGTCTGCTGTTGCTGGCTATTCATCATCCCCTAAAGTATCCTCATCATGTCGCTCTCCCCGTACGGACCTTCACGGGAAATACTGGGACCGTTACGTGTCCCTCATCTCTCCATATTCAAGCCAACTGAAAAGGTGACGGAATATGAGATTTCAAAAATCAAGGGATAGATTTCAAGGAAAGAATAGAAAACTTCGTACTTGTGATTAGAATGTATAGCAAAGACTCATGTGACTCAGTCGCAAATTAATTCAATATTAATTTGCAGACTGTCTGTACTGAAGGTGTGAGAGCCTAGGCTCTGATACCAACCTGTGACACCCCGATCCGGCGGGTTCGGGGATGCCACTGCGACGTACAAACGCAGGGCGATGGTACCATCACGTATGTACGCTAAGCATCAATACAACACAATACAGGGATCAGAGTACGGAAATACGTGGTGTTATACATTCCAACATAAAATAGTACAAGTACTTAGTCATCACAAATAGTGACATAATATTACATCAATATTACATCACCAGATAGTACAAAAGTAGACTGTACAGGGTACAAAAGATAATAACTCACGAGCTGGAAAAGAGAATCTCGCGAGCGGGGAAAAACATGACGAAGCTACGGCTGATCCGCCTGCTCCTAGAAGTAGGCCTGATCCTCAGCTGAAGGGTCCACCTCGGTCCAACCTACTAAATCTGAACATACAAATCCAGGGTTGTTAGTTGGCAATCCAGCGAATGCAAGAAGAAGCCAAGTGACAAGTAAGCAATAATAAGTGTAGCAGGTCAACTATCATGTAATCAATCAGCAAGCATGGAATAACAACAATGAATAGTAAATAAGGAATGATAACAAAATACATGAAATTAAATTATCAAGTTATTATTAAGACTCGTTCAATTTGTATGTTTCGGTATATGGCCCGTACCATATATTTCCGCATACAAGTCAAGCGAGGTTGGTTATTGAAAATTGATGGGGAACGACGAACCATGTTTAGAACGGGTCCCGTGCATGCCCGGAACAATGGTCCAGGAGTATCCGGTACTAAGCCGGAACGTACCGCTAGGTATCAGGACTTACTATATGCCCGAAGGCCTTAGTATACGTCCGAACAGGAATAGAGTGTCACTGTTCCCCACAGGGATATACCCAGGGGATTATCGCACACCCGGCAGGCAGGTAAGGGGGTAGGGGTGCTAGTACACCCCTCGGAAGCGCCTGGTGGCCTCCAGGTCGAATCCAACAGGAGTTAGTTGTACAACATATGTATGGCCACCATAAACACAGGAGCTATATCGATACCCATCAATTTCTCTCGTCCCGATGTAAGTTGTTTAAATATAACAGAGTCTCAAATAATAATGTCGACAGGGTATTTACAAAAGTCTAATATTCATGGTTATCCTATTACGGGGGTCAACAGGAGTATAATATCTGGAGTAATGTCAGAAGCCACCTTATTTCAGGGTTCAAGTGGAGTTTAGGAGTACAGGGGTTCAGGAGTACCAAATATCTGGTAATAATATAACAATCATGCCAAGTCTCTGTAAAAGTGATAGTCATGAATATTTCGTATAATACAGGTATCAAGAGTGGTAATGTCCGGTCAAGGGTCACGATGTCAAGAAAATGTACTTATACCATATGAAAGCATGTCAAGTAAGGGTTAGCGTGTGTTATATACCGGGGTTTAGGATCAGGTGACATATATTAAGTACTGGTGTCAATATTAAGACCCGTGATCAGGTATCAAATATAATATATTGAGTGCCGGTGTAAATACCGAGTGCCAGTGTTATAAATCATATATCAAGCATAACATGCCAAGTGTTAGTGTCAGATGTCACGTATCAAGTATAACATGTCAAGTGTCGGTGTGAATACAGAGTACAACATCATATATTAACTCGCATAGCATGGTATCATGTACCAAAATTACGGTAGCAAGTGTTAGGCATGTTAAAATAACCACATATCAATATCATGCTATAAACACAAGAGTAGTAATTATTAAGTTTAATACAAAGCACTCGCCTGAAACCAGAATGAAATCCCGGTTAAAAATCTGAGAAATCAGCGAACCGTACGAGCAAACCACTAGCCCATAGTTATATATTAAATATATAAATATAAATATTTATATAATTATTAGAGATGGAATGAGAGAGAGAGAGAGAGAGGAGAAAAAGTTGAAGGAAGGAGAGAGAGAGAGAGAGAGAAAATATGGTATTTTTAGAAATAAATTTGGAATTAAAAGGGAGGGGTATTGAGTGTAATTATAGGGAAGTAATTTGAGGGAGAGGTGGAGGGTATTTTAGGGAATGAGGAAATGTGGGTCTATTTAGGGAAAAGAAAGAGAAAAGAAAGGAAAGAAAGAAAGAAAAGAAAGAAAAGAAGAAAGAAAAGAAAGGAATTGAGGGGGGAGGTGGCCGGCCGGCCACCTGTCGGCGGCCCTGGGCGGCGGCGCCGCCGCCGCCTGCGGTGGTAGGGCGCGCGCGCACAGCGGCCCTATGGGGAGGGGAGGTGGAGTTTTTTGCTGGTGTGTTGCTTGTGTTGGTGGAGGTGCTGGTGGTAGTGGTTGATGGTGGTGGTGGTTATGGTGGTTGTGCTGGTTGTTGGAGGTGGTGGGGAGTTAGAGGAGGAGAAGGAGGTGATGATGGGGTGGTTAGAGTGGTGAATTCGGTAGAGGTGGTGATGAATTTTGGAGGAGGAAGGGACGTGATAGTGGTGGGTTTGGATGAAATTGGAAGTGGTGGACTGATGGTTGAGTTGATGGAAGTGGAGAAGGAAGTGGGGGGTGTGGGGTGGCGCGGCACCGGCCTAGGGGTGGCGGCGGCGGCGGCTCAGTGGTGGAGGGGCGGTGATGAAGAATGAAGTGGGTTTGTTTAGTTGAAGGAGTTGGAAGTTAGAATGAAAATGAAAAGGAGAAGGAGGGAGGGAAGATTTTTATAAGAAAGAGAGGAATAAGGTGATGATGGAATGGTATTAGGGGGAGAGGGGGCTGCAGCAGCAGCCCTGCTACTGCATGCGGCAGGCGACGGGCAGCTGAGAGCAAGTGGCAAGGGAGGAAGTCAAAGGGGGGAGAAAAAAGAAAGAAAAGAAAGATTTAAAGAAAGGAAAACAATAAGAGAAAATAAAATAGTATAAAAATTTTTATTATAATAATTTTTATTTATTAAAATTTTTGGAAGTACAAAGTAGGGGAGTAGAGAAGGAAAAAGTAAGAAAAGAAATCGTCGGTAAAAAATATTATTATTTAAATGGGGCGAAAATTCGACTGTATCAGAAACATTCCGCAAAATTCTCAAAAATAAAAATATCATTTTAAGATGTCTGGTGAAATCAGATTCAAGAAATTCAATGTAATTTTTAAATTAAAAATCTTAAAATCTTCGGAGATTCTGGTCGACACCAGAATCGGTCAAATTTTGATAAATTTAGAAAAATCTCAAAAAATGTATTTAGATAGAAAATAAAATTCTCAGAAGTAACATGAAAGCTGTTTTTAAAACTTTAATGCCATTTGAAAACTAAAAATTTAGGAATTAGTCAGCGATGCCGACAGACACCGATTTTGGAGATTTTGTAGAAAAATTCTGAAAATTTTCAGAAATCATGAAAATTTAAAATATTAGAAAATAATGTCTGAAACTAAAATCAGTCAAATCGGACTACCAGAATGGTTAAATCGGATTACAGGCTAGTATCGGGTTCCCGGTCCGGGTCAGGGCTTACTCAAGATCTGAGAATCCAGATCCGATACTCAATAATATAAGTAATCACAACCCAAAAACAATACTGAAAGAAAATTAAACAATACGGTCAAAAAATTTGGGACACGTATCAGGGTTCGTATCCCGGGAACAGGGTGCTACATGTGTCATAACCATAGGTCTTCTGACAGCTAAGATAAGGTCCAAAAAATTCATTATCTTGAAAATTCATTCTCTGACTTTCTTATTGAATATTCCAAAATTTCGGGCTTAATAAAGCTTGATTTGCTGTTGGGCTTGCAGACGTTTGTCATCTAAAACTCTCTACTCTTAGAGGCGCAATCAATGTTTCTCTTCGTCTGTCATCCTGGTTGTCAAGGCAACTCGAAGGGATGGGATTTGGATCTCCAATGGAAATACAGCTTCAGGTTGGAACTTACAGTTTGATAGATTTTGATGATGGATAGCAAAGTGATACAGATACATTAGAGCTCTATCTCAAGCGTTTATACTGAGTTCTGGTTGCTCAAGCTCATATAATATTTTTGACTACTTTTTGTATTTTTAGAATTTTGTTAAAAGTCTTGATCACACACATAATATAGTCATATAGTCAACTTATCCCTAGTCTAGTCGACTAACTTACCTTCTAGTCGACTTGATCCTTTATATAGTCGACTAAGTCTTTCCACAAAAATATATCAGTTATATGTTTGTTGACGTTAGCAGTATTAGTCGACTTATCTACACTGCTTCAAGTTGTAGTCGACTAACCCTTTCTTCTGGTCGACTAATTATAGTTTCTAGAGACTTGTTATTCTGTGTCAGTCTTTATATAGTCGACTTGCTTCCTTAACTAGTCGACTAACTTAGGCAAAAATTGTTCTTCTAGTCGACTACTCCTATACCCTAGTCGACTAACAGTAGTTTCTGACTGTTAATCAGTTATAATTTTCTGATATTTTATCTAACGTTCTAATTTTCAAATTTAAGTTGATAACTTTTCTAACTGATCATTGATTTCACCTATAAATAGGAATGTTGTCCTAGGATGAATTCACCAATTCAAAACACAAGTTTTTTGCCCAAAACTCTGTTCAAAAATTCTGTTTTTCAGAAAACTTGTTTCTACTTTCTGTTCTTCACACAATTCTAATTCTATTGTGAAGAATTTTGAGAGTCCACCTATAAGAGACCTTGTTCACAATCACATACAAGATTCAAGGCTTATTTGATTCATTGTAATCATTCAAAGAGTTGTTATCTTCTTGTGTAGAGAAGAGTTTGTACAGATCTGGCAAAGGTTGTTTTGTCAAGTGGTGTACAAGGAGTTGATTTTGGGGAGTATCAAAATCAAGATAAGAAAAATCTCCAGCGGGTTGCTTGGGGACTGGACGTAGGTCACAAGGACCAAATCAGGATAAAATCTCTTGTGTTTGCGTTTACATTTTTTTGAGATTTTTTCTATACATTTACTTTCCTGCATGTAATTTATTTAAAAGTTTATAAACACTATTCACCCCCCTCTGGTATTTGTGTTGCCTTGTTTATACATCCTACACTTGGTATCAGAGTGAGGATGGCAACGGAGTTTCCTTCATGACAATTCAAAGAAGGACATTTTACATAACGTCTACTATTATTTGATGGATCAAACTACAACTACTGGAAGTGTAGAATGAAGATCTACTTACAATCACTCAACTATGAACTATGAAACATAGTAGAAACACCATACACCAAACCTACAACCAATTATGATGCTTGGAGTGAAGAACAAAATAAGTTTGTCGACCTTGTTGCCAAAGCAATAAACGCGCTTTTCTGTGCTTTGAACAAAGAAGAATTCAATCATGTGTCAACGGCCAAATCTGCAAATCAAATATGACAGATTTTGTAGATAATACATGAAGGTACAAATAAGTTAAAGAATCAAAAAAATTTGTTCTTGTTCACAGGTTTGAACTCTTCAAAATGAAGGAGAATGAAACCATTGTAAAAATGGTTACAAGCTTCACCGACATTACAAATTTTTTAGTAGCCCTTGGAAAAGAATACACTCAAGTTGAATAAGTCAAAAAGATCCTTCGTGCACTCATGTCAGATTGGGAGAAGAAAACTACTGCAATAGAAGAAGCAAATAATCTCTTAACAATGTCATTAGAAAACCTTATTGGTAATTTAATGGCATATGAAATGAAACTTGAAGATAGAAAGAAGGATGAACAACAACTTCAATCTAAGAAGAAAGTACGTGCCTTCCATACATCCTCAGATATGAACAATTCAGATGACGATGAAGAGGAGATGGCAATGCTCTCAAGCAAATTCAAAAAGTTCTTAAAACATGATAAGTTTTAAAAGAATAAAGATACTAATGATAATCCTATTTGTTTTAAGTGTAACAAATCAGATCACATAAAGAAGGATTGCCCGTTGATGAAATCTAAAGAAAATTTCAAGAATTTTAATTAGTTCAACAAAAAGAAGAAAGCCTTCCAAGCAACTTGGAATGATAGCGATTTAACTTCTTCTGACGAAGAAGAAGCCACTGAAATCGCAAATATCTACTTCATGGCCCAAGAACATGAGGTAAATGACTATGCTGAATTATTAGAAGCATTTAATGAACTTTATGATGATTTCAAGAATGAAAAAATTAAAAATAAAGTTTTAACAAAAAAAAATGACAAACTTATCAAAGAAAATTCAATTTATATTTCTCTTCATTAGATTCTTAAAAATCTGACTTTGAAAAAGTTATTTCATCTTTAAAAATGGATAATGAGAATTTCTTAAAAGAGAATTCTGTGCTTAAAAAAAGAAACTATTTCTTTAAATTCTAGAATTACTATTTTAGATAAAAAAAATGATTAGTTTTAAATTATGTATGAAGAAATATTGAAAAATGTGACAAAATTTAATAAAGTAAAAGAAATTTTAAATGATTTATTGTCTTATCAAAAGATGTCAAATAATCATTTCGGTCTTAGATTTTCAAAAGATAAGATTGACAAACCTACATATGTTGGTCTTGGATGTTCAAAAAATAATTTTATAAAATCTACACAATTTTTTAAAAGAACGATCATAATCCATATAATTCTTTTGTGAAAAAAATACTGATATATTCATAACGAATTAGGAACAAATATATATGGATTCCTAAAAATCTATATAATGTGGATAAAATGATTATATTGCATCATATATACAACATGTATGTAATTCTTGTAATTATGTTTATACTAACAATGAAAACCAAATTCAAATTGGATTTGGGTTCCTAAAGGCTAATCTTTTTCGGACCCTATCATGATAGGTACCATATAAAATATTTTATCTTATAGGTACCTTATAAAGAAAAGTGGATACTTGATAGTGGTTGTTCCAAACACATGACCGATCACATTCAACTACTGTCTTCCACTCAAATCAAAATGGGAGGTACAGTAATATTTGGTGATAATAACAAAAGAAAGTTATTGGTATTGGCATGGTTGGTAACATTTTGAAACCCCTTATTGAAAATGTTCTTTTGGTAAGAGATTTAAAATACAATCTATTAAGTATTAGTCAGTTATTTGATAAGCGTTATAAAATTATTTTTGAAAAGATGCATGTCTTATATATGATACCAACATGAAAGATATTTTGTTTAAAGGTTCTCATAACAATAATATTTATGAGTTATCAATAACTTGTATATCATCAAATAATAACTTATGTTTACTTGCTTCTAATAATGACTATTTTTTATGGCATAAAAGATTTGGTCATTTAAATATGAAAATAATTTCTAAGATTTCTAAATTTAATTTAGTTAAAGGCCTTCTAAAAATAGCTTTTAAAAAGAATTATTTTTGTGACTCTTGTCAATTAGGAAAACAAGTTAAATTATCTTTCAAATCTAAATATTTAGTTTCTACTAATAGACCTTTAAAACTGTTGCATTTGGACTTATTTGGTCCTTCTCGTGTTGCTTCTTTAAATAATAATAGGTATGGTTTTGTTATTGTTGATGACTATTCACATTTTTCATGGGTAGTTTTTCTAAAGAATAAAAATGATATTTTTAATGAGTTTTCAATTGTAAAAGAATTCAAAATCAAAAGTCTCTAAACATAGTCATTATTCGAAGTGATCATGGAGGAGAATTTGAAAATAAATCTTTTACAAATTTTTTTGATAAGTATGGTATTACACATAACTTTGCATTTTCTCGAGCATCCCTCAAAAGGGTGTTGTGGAGAGAAAAATAGGACTTTGTGATAATGTGCTAGAACTATACTTATGGATAGTCATTTACCAAAATATTTTTGGGCTGAAGCTGTTGCTACTGCATGTTATGTTCTAAATCGTGTGCTTATTCGACCTATTTTAAACAAAACATCTTATGAATTGTTTTATAAAAGAATTCCAAAGTTTCTTATTTCAAGATTTTGGATGTAAATATTTATTTTAAATATAAGAGATGCTTTAGATATATTTGATGCTAGATCCAATGAAGGTATTTTTGTTGAATATTCTACTCAAAGTAAAGCATATAGAATCTTTACTAAGAAAACATTTACTATTGAAGAATCATTACATGTTAAATTTGATGAATTTTTGACTAAGCCTATTTCTAATACTTCTTCACATGATGATGATGATATCATAGATACTCCTATTGATAATACTATTATATCTTCCAATGACACTAATATTTCTAATGTTGATGAGACCCCTGCTAAGTTACCTAAAGTATATATTGAAGTAAGGAATCATCCACATGATTTAGTTATTGGAGATATAATTCAAGGCGTTCAAACTAGATCCAAGTTGAACTACATGACACAAATTGCTTTCATATCACTCATTGAACCGAAGAATATCAAAGAAGTATGTGCAGATGATTTTTGGACTATTGCAATGCAAGAAGAGTTGAATCAGTTTGTCAGATATGATGTTAGGGATCTTGTACAGCATCCTACTGATCATCCAGTCATCGACACCAGATGGGTATTTAAGAACAAACTTGATGAATCAGGTCAAGTTATTGAGAACAAAGTAAGGTTAGTTGCACAAGGATACAATTAAGAAAAGGTATTAATTTTGATGAAACTTATACACCAGTCGCTAGACTTGAATCCATTCATATTTTACTTGCTTTTGTTTGTTTTATGAATTTCAAAATTTATCAAATGGATGTTAAAAGTGCTTTTTAAATAATTTTATTAAAGAAACTGTTTATGTTGAACAAACTCCAGGTTTTGAACATGAAAATTTTCAAACATGTTTTTAAACTTAAGAAAGTTTTATATGGTTTAAAACAAGCACCACGTGCTTGGTATGATAGATTAAAAAGTTTTCTTTAAATTATGATTTTAAGATGGGAAGAATAGATACAACACTTTTTATTAAACATGTTAATAAAGATATCTTAATTATACAAATATATGTTGATGATATTTTATTTAGATCTACTAATGATAATCTTTGTCATGAATATTCTAAGATTATGCAGAGTGAATTTGAGATGAGCCACATGGGTAAACTTAATTACTTTCTTGGTCAGCAAATCAAGTAAATGATGATGGAACCTTCATTTCTCAGTGCAAGTATGTAAAGAAACTTCTTAAAGGATTTGGTATGAAAAATTCTGGTAGTAAAAACACTCCTATGAGTACTACTACATTCCTAGACAAAGATGAAAATGGTAAGAATGTTGATCAAAAACTATATCGAGGTATGATTGGTTTTTTAATATATATTACTTCAAGCAGACCTGATATTATGTTCAGTATTTACTTATATGCTAGATATCAATCAAATCCTAAGGAATCACACCTTAAAACAGTGAAAAAGATTCTTCGATATATTAATAACACAACTAATTATGGTTTATTTTATCCAAAATCAAGCACATTTGATTTACTATCATATAGTGATGCTGATTTTGTTGGATGTAAATCTGATCGGAAGAGTACTAGTGGTAGTTGTCACTTTTTAGGATATTCACTAGTATCATGGTTCAGTAAAAAGTAAAATTTTGTATCATTATCAACAATCGAAGAAGAATATGTCATTGCTAGTGTTGCATATGCTCAGATTTTATGAATGAAACAAACCTTACTTGATTATGGCATGTCTATCACAAATTCACCTATTATGTGGGATAATACCAGTGTACTATTAACTTATCTAAAAATCCAATTCATCATTCACGTATAAAGCATATTGATATTAAACATCATTTTTTATGTGATGATGCTTTAAAAGGTGATATTTCATTAAATTTTATCAACTGAAAATCAAGTTGCAGATATTTTTACAAAACCTCTTAAAGAAGATGTTTTTATGAGATTTCAAAGAGATTTGGGTATTTGCAATATTTCTGACATTTAAATATTTTTTTCAGATTTGTTTCATGCATTTTTTTCACTTATTAGTTGACTTACTAAAGTCTATTATTCGACTTAAAAAGTCACTAATCGACTTATCAGATGTCAAGTCGGCTAATTTTATCAAATAAAAATATGGTGTTTTTTGAGGTATTCAGAGTTAGTCGACTATATTGACCAATTAGTCGCCTAAAAAGAGGATTAGTCGACCAATCATAGACCCAAGTCGACTAACCATGTATAAAACTGTGTTCTGTTATTGGATTTTTTGACTTTCAAACCCGACCCATTACATAATTTTTTGGATCCGATCTCCACCTATTTTCAATTCTAACCATTGATCTTATTTTTACTTCTCATATTTACCCTTCCCCTCATCAAAACCCTTGTTTTTACCCGTTCCTCTCTCCAGCAACAGTAGCAGCCGACTACAGCAGCAGCAGCAGAACCCATTCCTTTTTCCTTCAATTTCTGGGTAAAACTTGTTCCAATCTCTGTATTTTACTTCTAATTCCTGCTTTCTCAATCTTAATTGCAGTTCTTATCATGTCTAGATCTAAGAAATCTAAATTTACACTCAAACAGATTTTAGAGATTTTCTTAAAAATTCTGCTCTTGAAAATGATTACTTAAGAATTTCTTGGTTAGAAATCTTGCCTGGTAGATTTATTAAGAATGAAGACTTCTAAGAATATGATATTGCTTCTTTTCTTCAAAATTTTAGTCTTTATACCATGTTTTCTACTGAATCTGGGCAAGATTATTATCCCTTCTTGATCCACATCTTTTACACAAATTTAACCTATAAAGATAATAATGATAATATTCATATCTATTCTCTGGTTAAAGGTGTGCATATCAAGTTACCTCCAAAATCTTTAGGTCGTATTCTTTCTATTCCGTATCATAGCCTCTCTTAATGATATGGATATGGATGATGATGAGATTTTATCAAATATCTTTCTTCCGTCAAGGATTACTAATGACTAACAATAAATTAAAACCTGTTTCTCATCTAGTTGGTTGTATCTTTGCTTATAATATATGCCCAAAAACTGAGAGTTATAACTATTATTCCCGTGATTTAACTACTTATGTTTATGCCATCATGACTAGACTAGAAGTTAATTGGATAAGATCATTTTTGATAATCTGGTCAAGCAACATACTTCCTTCTAACCATATGGAGCCTTTTTGTCTCATGTGTTTCAGAAATTTAAAATAGATCTTGCTTCCGAAATAAGCATCGTCAAAGTTTTTGAACCATTTGATCGTCTCGTTCTCCATCGTATGAAAATTCATGACTTTCCTCAACCTCCACCACTGTTGGCCCGGAGGCCTTCCTCTCTAGTTTTGATGATGATTAACTCATGTAGTTATGTTTACTAATAATCTTTTGATTTTAGTTTCAGATCATGTAACAAGATATTAGTTGGTGATTGCTTCAAAAAGAGGAGTTTGGAAGCTTTCACTTGGTGATTCCAGGGCCCGAGCATCAAGATCATACATAGCCTAGCTCGTGGATCACGTTTTGGATCGAGTCGACTTGAAGATGAAGATCGTCAAGAAGACTTAGGTATCCTAGTTTTAGTTTGTGTGTTTTAGATCCATGTGTAAAGATAAGAATAGTTGATATGCTCAAGTGCACAACACACACGTTTTATGTTTGGATATTGGTTTTTCGGTTTTGCTTTAACCAATATTTGTTTTCATGAATAGTTGAACAAAACAAGTTTAATTGGTTTATATATAGTAGATGTATTCTTTCTATACATGCATGCTTAACTTTTAAATAAACTTATTTTGACTATCCTATTCATGTATTGAAAAATATAAGTTTGATAAAATACAAGTTTTGGTTTTTGGTAAAAATGTTAAAATACAAAAATGGTTTCATATGCTTGATATTTGAGTTTAAATGTTTATCACAAGTTTATATATCAATACAAAATGAGAAAACTATTTTTGGGGATTTTTAGAAGAGATAAAAGATTTTTAAAAAATATTTTTAACATGTTTTTCTGACCCAGAACTGGCTAACAGGCCAGGTCGGTCGACCGTGCGGTCGACCGCACCAAGGGCCGGTCGACCGTACGGTCGACCGACGTGCACAGAGCTGTGCCCGTCTGGCAGTACAGTGGGCCGGTCGACCGGGCGGTCGACCGGACCAGAGAGCTCTGCTCTCTGTATCTGGACGGTCGACCAGGCGGTCGACCGGATTGCTCCAACGGTCATATTTTTGACCGTTGGGGGTCGACCGGCCGGTCGACCGCCAGCCTGTCAGGCTGACAGATCAGCCTAACGGCTAGTTTTCTGTTTGGGCTATAAATACCCCATTTCTTGGGGTTTTGGATAAGATTTTCTGAGCTAATTTTTCCCTACTCTCTGGTTTTAAAAATAAGTTTTCAAAAGTGTTTAAAGAGCCAAAAGATCAATCTTGTTTGTTTTTAAAGTGTTTTGTTATTTTCAAAGAAAATAGGTTTTTGGGATTGGTTTCTTGTTCTTCATTTCTATATCAATTTGATATTTTCCCAAGAGATTTTCTTTGATCAAAACACTTGTTTTTCCACACTTGAGCTTATCTTCTATCCTATTCTATTAGGATCTTGTTTTGTAGAAAAGAGGAAAGAGAGATTGTTTGAGGTTGTGGAAACCTCCAAATTGTACACCCTTACTTTTGTTGTATCCCTCTTTGGTAGAGGTTGATCGGGTGATTGGTTTGCTCCCTCTTTGGTAGAGGTTGAGATTGTGGTTTGCTCCCTCTAGTGAGAGGTGGAGTTTGGTTTGTATCCCTCTTCGGTAGAAGTGATTTGTGGTTGTTTGGCTACGGGCCTACCCCTCGTTTGTGAGGCGGTGTTTGAGAGAGGAGTTCGGTGCTCCCTTGTTGTAAAAATCCTCCTCGGTGGAGGTTCCCTCAGTAGGAGTCCTCGGTGGACAAGATAGTGGATTAGAAATCCTTCTCGGTGAAGGCGGGGACGTAGAGCTAGGGGCTCGAACCTCGAAACATATCTTTGTGTTTGCTTTGATCCATTGTCTCTCTAACTCTCTCTCTTTTATTTGTGCAAAGCATTATTCATATTGCCATATCATTCATATTGCTTGTGTTGCCTTGCATCTTTTATATTGTTGTACATCCATTATATGCTTGGCTTGTTTGTGTGTGCCTCACTTATACTTAACCACAAGAGCTTCACATAGCACCTTACCCTTATCTAGGGGAATCAAGAGGAGTTAGTCCAGAGCCCTTCACGGGGAATTCGGCTACACTTGTTGGTTGTATTAAGTGTGATTGCAAAATTATTTTAGCTTCCGCATTTAGTTTCTAGATTAGCATTATCACCTATTCACCCCCCTCTAGGTGATTTACAATTGGTATCAGAGCCTACGCTCCTGATACTTAGGTTTAACAACCTAGGAGTGAGATCCTTGTTTGCTAATCTTCCATTTACATTTGCACACTTTTGTTGTTTGCACACATATAGTTTGCACTCATGGATAGCCCTCCTATGTTTGACATTTCTAGACTTGAGATTTGGAAGGTTATGATGAGTTGTCATTTAAAAGCCCTAGGATATAATTCAGTTCACCTTGCCATTACCAAGGAATCCTTCCTTAGTGATAGCAAGCATATAGAGGCCAATGCAATAGCCCTAGAAGCACTTAGAGCATCACTTCATAAAGATTATTTATATGTGTTTGCTCACTATGATTCAGCTTTTGCAGTTTGGAGTATTTGACTTCTCCCGAGCTACCAAAGATTATCGAAAAGAAGAGAAGATCTAGAAGAGATGAGTCCGAAGAACATTGCGTCATGGTCCAAGGGAATACTCCCTTGAGGTACACTCGGACACTCAACTAAATGCTAGTTCTAATTCATATTGCAATGAATGTCTAGAGGCACAAGCTATGAATGATGAACTTGCTAGAAATTGTGAAAATTTGATTTCTAAATACAAAATATTGAAAAATGAGAATCTTGTTTTAAAGAAGAAAAGAAAAATTTGTCATCTAAAATTGAGATTGTTTTGCAAGAGAAGGAAGAGGTTTCTAGTGAATGTGACTCACTTAGATCTCAACTTAATCTTATTTTAAAAGAAAATGAATTGTTGAAATCTAAAAATGATTGTGATGATGTGTTGAAGAAAAATGAGTTTTTATCTTCAAAAGTTGATGTTGTTTTAAAAGAGAATGTTGTTTTGAAAAATAAATTATTTCTATTTCAAATGATTTAAATGTTTGTTTAAAGAAAAATGAAGTTTTACAAAATAAGATTGATGCACATATTTGCCATGCTAGGGTAGTATCTCACACTTCACCTATTGCATGTTCCACTTTATCTTCAAGTGTTAAAAATGATATAAATGTTTTGAAGAAGAGTGTTGATTGTTTGGGCTCCACTTTGAGCCAATGTGTAGTAGGTCATACACGTTTGGAATCTTTGTTTCGAAAGAAACAAGTTCCATCTTTTCATGCACACCCTCCACGGCATACACATGCTCCTCACGGACACCATCACACTATGTATGCTCATGTGTACACTTGTACACATTGTGGACGTAAGGGCCACCTTGCTAAATTTTGCTATGATAGAATACATGTTTCAAATTTAGCAAAGATTTTGTTTGGGTTAGAGAAGGGACTAACCCCCATGGACCCAATAATATGGGTACCAAAGACCACCCCTCGTGTTTATGATGTAGGTGTGGGCTCTCACATGACGTGAGAGTAGCGGTACCTTGGAGTGGATGCGTTCCGAGCTTCATGGAAATCATTTGGATGCATCACTTTCAAGGGATGTTTGGTGGAGAGGACCACCATGTTTTGGAGACATTGAGAGTTGCCTCATAGGTTTTGGTAACAGTCTCTTACTCCTTATTTATGTTTGCATGCTTTTCATGTTTATTATATATAGCATGTTTTGATGTTTATATGATCATTATGAAAATGCCATGATTATTAGACTCTTGACATGCATGTATAGCCCTTTTGAGACACCGATGTTTAAATATGGTCTATTATTTTGTGTTCTCACCGTTTGTTTAGCTATCATGTTTATCATAGGTTTAATAACATGTGGATTTTCTTAATAATCATGTTTATGTTTATCATGATGATTTATATCTTGTTTTGATGCTTCATGATTTGAATATATGTTTAAATATTAGTTTTCATTAAGACTAGAATTTATACTTGCGCATATAGTGGGTCACAGATAAATCTATATATGTTTGTGCTTGATTGCTTATTTGTTCCCATTAGATGCGCTAGTATAGTCTAGTTTTGATGATTCATGCAATTTAAACTTGTATTCCCATTTTGGTTTTGTTTTATGATCATGTGTTTTTTCATTTCATGTATATGTCTATTTTGCCAAACTTTAAGATATACATGAATACCCCTTGAGTCATTTGCTTTTCATACAAATCTATACATATGGACTCAATTGTGTTTAGGGATATGTATGTATACTTTTTGTGTTGATAAATCATACATATACCTTGAAATGAAATTGTTTTAATGGAAATTTAGTTTTTCATGTTTTCATGTGTTTATGATTAACTTCATGTATATGTCCATTTTATCCAAATTATTGTTATACATATACATCTTTTGAGCCACGTGCCTTCATGCATATATCTTTGTGGACTCGTTGTGTTTTGGATATGTATGTATATTTTAGTTTGTATAAGACATACATATGCCTTGAAGATTAAATAAGTTTTGATGATTTTCTTGTTTCAAGGAATATTGAGCTTATTGTCCATCTTTCATGATTATGATCTTCACATTTTATTTGTACACTCACATTTATTGTTTACTCATATTTTGTTTTCATGAGTTATATTTATGCTTCATGGATTTTGAGTGTTTTAGTGCCATGTGGATTTCATGTTTCATGAAAAAATAATTTTGTTTTATTCCTTGCTTGAAGGATTTCGTACTAGTTTACAAATTTTTCATTTAACTAGTTGTGATATTCTTCATTTTGGTAGAGTTTTCAAACACACTTTATTTTTCAATTTTTTTTTGAAAACCCCTACCAACCAAGGGTGGTGGATGGGAGATCATGCTCATGTATGCCTTATAGTGAAAATCATTTTTAACTTGAACATGATTGGGAGGATAGGTTATATGAGATATACACTTGATATTATTGTTGTTTCAATTGGTATCATTGGATTTTTTCAATTGGTATTAATTTTGACCTTTCTTGTATACTCATATATGTTTGTATGTATGTATGCTTTCACTTCAAATAGTATCAATTTCGATTGGTATCTAATCTTTCATACATATATATGTTTTATTTGTGTTCAAAAATATCACAAATGTTAGTTTTTGTTTACTCAAGTTTTAGCATAACCCAACCCTTGAGTTTAACTTTGTTTCAATTGATTCAATTGGTATCTTATTTCGAGCTTACGCATTGTTAGTATTTCATAAAGGGGGAGAAAATTCGATTTTCATATTTCAATTGGTATTTGTATCTCCACTCCCTAGCTTTATGATAGAAAATAAAAATTTTAAATTTATCATATACTTAAAAAGAAAAATACTCTTTTTGATATCAAGATGTTTATTTGAATGTTTTAAAATTGGTATCTCAAAATTTTGTTTAATAAAAAATAAAAATACAAAAGTTTTGATTTGTATTGCCTATATGCAAGGAGAGCTTAACATCTCTTCTACATATAGATTCATGATGAGTGTATCTTGTATTGAAGAGCTTGACAATCTCTTCTTTATGTGGTACACGTGTGTAAGGGGAGCTTCACATCTCCTCTTATGCATTGCATAGTGTACGTTATGTGAATTAGGGCTTGTCATCCCTCCTTCATGTAATGTATCTATGTAGGGAAGCTTCACATCTTCCTCTTCATGAATGTATATCGCATATACCATTTATTTATTGATCTATGTTTACTTTCAATTGGTATCAAGATACTACTTTGACATATTTTCAATTGATATCTTAATTGATTGTCACCCCTATTTGGTTTTTTTTGTTTTAGACAAAAAAGGGGAGAACATTGTCTTTATTTACCCCTTATTGATGATGTTTCTTTGTATTAAAAAGGGGGAGAAGATTTTGTTTTGTTTTGGTTTTTACCCCTTTATTGATGATTGACAAAAAGGGGGAGAAAGATTTTGAGTTTGATTGAGTTTTATATATGCATATTTATGTTTTGCATATATTAAGTTTAATTTAGTTTATTTTAATTGGTATCTAGAGCATGTTTTGTTATGAACATTTCATTGGGTATTTAGGGCCTTTTTATTGTTTATACATATCTATGCATGTTTCATGTTTCATATTCATTGCATATTTATGTTTATTTGTTTTATGCATGAGTTAAGGGGGAGCTTCCTTGAAGCTTGACTTTAATCCATGCATATATAACTCCATGAGTTTTGTCAACATCAAAAATGGGGAGATTGTTGGCCCGGAGGCCTTCCTCTCTAGTTTTGATGATGATTAACTCATGTAGTTATGTTTACTAATAATCTTGTGATTTTAGTTTCAGATCATGTAACAAGATATTAGTTGGTGATTACTTCAAATAGAGGAGTTTGGAAGCTTTCACTTCGTGATTCCAGGGCCCGAGCATCAAGATCATACATAGCCTAGCTCGTGGATCACGTTTTGGATCGGGTCGACTTGAAGATGAAGATCGTCAAGAAGACTTAGGTATCCTAGTTTTAGTTTGTGTGTTTTAGATCCATGTGTAAAGATAAGAATAGTTGATATGCTCAAGTGCACAACACACACGTTTTATGTTTGGATATTGGTTTTTCGGTTTTGGTTTAACCAATATTTGTTTTCATAAATAGTTGATCAAAACAAGTTTAATTGGTTTATATATAGTAGATGTATTCTTTCTATACATGCATACTTAACTTTTAAACAAACTTATTTTGACTATCCTATTCATATATTGAAAAATAAAGTTTGATAAAATACAAGTTTTGGTTTTTGGTAAAAATGTTAAAACACAAAAATGGTTTCATATGCTTGATATTTGAGTTTAAATGTTTATCACAAGTTTTATATCAATGCAAATGAGAAAACTATTTTTGGGGATTTTTAGAAGAGATAAAAGATTTTTAAAAATATATTTTTAACATGTTTTTCTGACCCAGAACTGGCTGACAGGCCCAGGTCGGTCGACCGTGCGGTCGACCGCACCAAGGGCCGGTCGACCGTACGGTCGACTGACGTGCACAGAGCTGTGCACGTCTGGCAGCACAGTGGGCCGTTTGACCGGGCGGTCGACCGGATCAGAGAGCTCTGCTCTCTGTATCTGGACGGTCGACCGGGCGGTCGACCGGATTGCTCCAACGGTCATATTTTTGACCGTTGGCGGTCGACCGGTCAGTCGACCGCCAGCCTGTCAGGCTAACAGATCAGCCTAACGGCTAGTTTTCTGTTTGGGCTATAAATACCCCATTTCTTGGGGGTTTTGGATAAGATTTTCTGAGCTAATTTTTCCCTACTCTCTGGTTTTAAAAATAAGTTTTCAAAAGTGTTTAAAGAGCCAAAAGATCAATCTTATTTGTTTTTAAAGTGTTTTGTTATTTTCAAAGAAAATAGGTTTTTGGGAATTGGTTTCTTGTTCTTCATTTCTATATCAATTTGGTATTTTCCAAGAGATTTTCTTTGATCAAAACACTTGTTTTTCCACACTTGAGCTTATCTTCTATCTATTCTATTAGGATCTTGTTTTGTGAAAAAGATGAAAGAGAGATTGTTTGAGGTTGTGGAAACCTCCAAGTTGTACACCCTTACTTTTGTTGTATCCCTCTTTGGTAGAGGTTGATCGGGTGATTGGTTTGCTCCCTCTTTGGTAGAGGTTGAGATTGTGATTTGCTCCCTCTAGTGAGAGGTGGAGTTTGGTTTGTATCCCTCTTCGGTAGAGGTGATTTGTGGTTGTTTGGCTACGGGCCTACCCCTCGGTTGTGAGGCGGTGTTTGAGAGAGGAGTTCGGTGCTCCTTGTTGTAAAAATCCTTCTCGGTGGAGGTTCCCTCGGTGGGAGTCCTCTGTGGACAAGATAGTGGATTAGAAATCCTTCTCGGTGAAGGCGGGGACGTAGAGCTAGGGGCTCGAACCTCGAAACATATCTTGTGTTTGCGTTTGATCCATTGTCTCTCTAACTCTCTCTCTTTTATTTGTGCAAAGCATTATTCATATTGCCATATCATTCATATTGCTTGTGTTGCCTTGCATCTTTTATATTTTGTACATCCATTATATGCTTGGCTTGTTTTGTGTGTGCCTCACTTATACTTAACCACAAGAGCTTCATATAGCACCTCAACCCTTATCTAGGGGAATCAAGAGGAGTTAGTCCAGAGCCCTTCACGGGGAATTCGGCTACACTTGTTGGTTGTATTAAGTGTGATTGCAAAATTGTTTTAGCTTCCGCATTTAGTTTCTAGATTAGCATTATCACCTATTCACCCCCCCTCTAGGTGATTTACAACCACAACCTCAACATCCACGCTCTCCTCCTCCATAAAGTTCTACTCAAATTCCTTCCTCCTCCACTCAACCTCCATTCACTGAACCTACTTTCTCTTAACCACATTCTTTCTTTCCTGATGCCTTTTATAACTCTATTTCTGCTGAAATTTTGACTCTACAAGCCCAACAGCAATCTATGCTAAACTCTCAGTCTGCATTACTCAACAATCAGTCTCTACTTATGGAGCATTTTATGAATATGCAACTGAAGATGGAATCTTTCAAAGCCATACAAATGGAAATTCTGGATCTCCTTAAGACCCATTTTCCACCATCTCCTCCTCCCGATCCAACATTTGATAAACATGGCGTTGGATTTGTTTTTGTGTTGCTACATGTTTTTTTTTTAGAGTTATTGCATCTTTTTGTATTTTATTTTCGTTATGACTCTTTCGGTTTTCTATTGTAATATTTGACATTTCATTTTCTATTATGTTATGCAAACTTTGGTTGTTAATGTTTACCTTTATGATCTGTGTTATTTCTCTTTTGCTAATGACAAAGGGGGAGAAAGTTAGAAGTTATATGTGTGCTGTGTTGTGATTCTTGATATCTTTCTGTGCTATATATGGCAAAGATATATGGATAAGATATATGCATATATGCCAATGGCTTATGACTCATGCAAGGAAGAATAATTGTTATCTATATATTGTTATAACATATTCACTACAGGGGGGGTTTTCGTGCACACAGGTTGTCATCATCAAAAACAGGGAGAATGTTGGAACTTACAGCTTAATAAATTTTGATGATAGATAACAAAAGTGATACAAATGCATTGGAGCTCTATCTCAAACGTTTATATTGAGTTCTGATTGCTCAAGCTCATATAATGTTTTTGACTATTTTTGTGTATTTTTAGAATTTTGTTATAAGCCTTGATCACACGCACAATATAGTGATATAGTCAACTTATCCCCTAGTCTAGTCGACTAACTTATCTTCTAGTCGACTTGATCCTTTATATAATCGACTAATCTTTCCACAAAAATATATCAGTTCTCTGTTTGTTGACTGTTAGCAGTATTAGTCGACTTACCTACACTGCTAGTCGACTAATTCAAGTTGTAGTCAACTAACCCTTTATGCTGGTCTATTAATTATAGTTTTCAGAGACTTGTTATTCCATGTCAGTCTTTATATAGTCGACTTGCTTCCTTGACTAGTTGACTAACTTAAGCACAAAATTATTTTTCTAGTCGACTACTCTACACCCTAGTCGACTAACAGTAGTTTCTGATTGTTAATCAGTTATTAATTTTCTGGTGTTTTATCTAACGTTTCTAATTTTCAAATTTGAGTTGATAACTTTCCTAACTGACCATTGATTTTACCTATAAATAGGGATGTTTCATAGGATGAATTCACCAATTCAATACACAAGTTTTCTACCCAAACTCTGTTTAAAAATTCTGTTTTTCAGAAAACTTGTTTCTACTTTTTGTTCTTCACACAATTCTAATTCTATTGTGAAGAATTCTGAGAGTCCACCTACAAGAGACCTTGTTCACAATCACATGCAAGATTCAAGGCTTATTTGATTCATTGTAATTGTTGGGGAGATTATGTCTCCTCGTTTTAAATTAACCGCAAGTGCACGGTCGTTCGATGTAGCACTTGAGGGTCGGTCCACAGGGACAGGTGGTTCTTACGGTTTCAACACTTCTAAGCGAATTGTTCAAAGGTTTTTGTGAGAGTTTGCTCTGAACTATATGTTAATTTAGAAAAATCAAGCACTTAGGATCGAATCCCCTAAACTAGCATCAAGCGGTCAATTTCGGTCTCCATACCGTTTTGTTGTCACTTACTAGATCTCTACTTCTAATAGGCAAACTAAGTCTGAGCGCTAGATCTAAGCACATGGTATGTCTATATCACATGATCCATCAAAGGTAAATAAATGACAAAATAAATTAAAGGAGAAAAAGCAGTAAAACCCTAAGTATGGACTATTGACTACTGACACATACCTTGTCAAATAACTAGTGACTCTAGAAATAATCTCCTAAAAGTTATAGGTCAATTGGTGTGTGCAACAACCCTATGTAGGAGATCTACTTATATCACATGAGTTTAGGTTAGGTTCATCTTCCCTAAATACTTGCATAAAAAATTTACATACTCATGCTAAAATTATTAGCACAAAAGAATCTAATAAATAAATATTTAAAAGTTAATCTAACAATGGCAAGAAATAATAATCAGTCTAATTACACTAATTAATTAAACAAACTAAAATAATTAACAAATAATTAAATTACCCTTACCTAAAAAACCCATGATTGCCGCACTCCTCTGCTCGCGCACACTTCACGAGGGCAGGACACAGCGGCTCATCCTTCTTGCCAAAACAAAACTTAATTAAACCTAAAAAAAAAGTTAAATCAAAAACTAATCCTAAACAAAGAATCATCCTATTGTTAACAAAACCGCGCAGCAAGCAAAAAAGCAATTAATCCATGGGGAAAAATCCAAAGCCTAAAGCTCTCTGCCAATTGCACATAGATCACTATAAAAAATTAAACAAGTTCCAATAAGAGACAAGAAGTCCATTCAAATTTGGCTGAACAAATTCAATTACAAATCAAAGAAATTCTCCCAACTATAAAAACTAAAAAAAAACTAAAAATAATAAACCTCAACCCTAGCTGACGGCCCTCCCCCGGCAGCCCTGTTTTTTCCCCTTATATAATAAGGATATTTTACAAAACAGCACCTTACAATTACATATTACAAATTAATTCAGTTTTGACTCAGGCTGATTTTTTAAATGACCAATACAGACAGTCAAATGGAGGAATCAGCAAAAACTATCACATGAAAGTTGTAGATCTTCGAATTCTCTTTCCGTAGACACCTGGATGATCGTTTTTGAGATCCTGTAGCCAAAGTTATGGTCAAAATATCGCAACATGCTCGAAAAGCATCCTCCAATCTTTTACAAATTGCGGCATTTATTGCTGAAAGTATCCGGATTCCTCTTTTTTTTTCTTTTACCTATTCCCTGCAAAATATAATCAAATATACCTGAGTAGCATTATTTATATACAAATAATAGATAATTAGGAGTATAAAAATGGTATAAAATCATGCTGATCAAATACCCCCACACCTATCTTTTGCTAGTCCTCGAGCAAAACTAAAAAAAGAAAAATAAAAAAAACTAAATTAGCCTAACTCACTTCGTAGGAATCACGGTTGCACATAGCATGTGCAACAAGCTGTTAAACCCTAAGTTACTCCTAGAGGACGAGTTTTGTCTCGTGAGGGTTTTTAGTGGATTACACCCACAAAATCCAAGAAAGTTAGAGATTAAAAAATAAATAAAAGTAAAATAAGAATAACCGAAATCAAGAAACGAAAAACAAATCAATTTTTTTTTTTGCTAACTAGCTAGCAAGATCATCAATTTCTATGAGTTTCATTTTCAAGTAAAACCTCAATTTAAGAAATCATATTGGCTATAAAATAAAGTCTCAAATCCAAAACTTTACACCACCTGTCCTAAGTTTCAGATCCTATGTACCCTGTGATCGTGATGTAGTTCTTTAGCTTGGGAATATTTAATTAAACTTTCATTTTTTTTTTAGATAACAAAAAAATTTTTCTTTTTTTTAAGATTTTTTTCTATCTTTCGCGTAGATACCGAGCTTCCTGAGGCCAAGGTACCTAGCTAATTGATAATCCAAATATTATATTTTTATAGTGTCTTGTCCTATTAGGCTTTCTCAGCTACCCATATAGCGAGCTTTGGGCCAATGCTCCCAAACCAGATGGTCTTAGGGCAATAAGTATAAAAACACTCCTACAGACTTTATTACTCAAGCAACTGAGGCCACAAGACAAGACTTATTAATATTTATTTTTATTATATAATAAATCTTTTTTTTAAGTTGTGATCAAATCCCAAGCCTATAAACTAATAGTGTAAGTGCTATTGGGTACATAATCACTTAGACTAAGTTTAGATGGTATGTCCGTTTTTAGATTCTAATCTTTATTTTAAGACTTTATAACTCTTTCATCTTGATCTTACCCTTAAATCCACTCATGGATACTAAATCACTCACCTACTAGCTAATCATTTGCAGAAAATTTTCAACTTTTTTTTTCTTTCTCTTCTTTTTCAATTTTTTTAAGACTCCTAAAAGAAAATAAAGATAAAGAAAGAAAGAAAAAACCCTAAAAGCAAAACAAAATAAAAAAACTCCTAAAAGAAAAAAAATGTGAATCTCCCCCACACCTAAACTGTGTCATGTCTTCATCACACAAATGAATATAGAGATAAA